>PITA01000167.1:147667-237954 GCA_004023965.1 Spilogale gracilis
GTGTTCCCTCTCTGGCTGTGTTTCTCTCTGTCAAATAAATAAAATCTTGGGGCGCCTGGGTGGCTCAGTTGGTCCTGGAGACCCGGGATCAAGCCCCACATCGGGCTTCCTGCTTGGTGGGAAGCCTGCTTCTCCCTCTCTCAGTCCCTCTGCTTGTGTTCCCTCTCTGGCTGTGTTTCTCTCTGTCAAATAAATAAAATCTTTAAAAAAAAAAAAATGTTAGGACCAAGAAGCAAGAAGCCAGCCCTACAGGAAACTGGTGAAATTAAGAAAAGGCCTCCTCAGCAGCGATCACAAAACCACCACATGGTTTGGCCTTGGGTCCTTCACTGACGTTGTAACAGCATGGTGATGATGTTGCACAGTTTATACTATAGAAAGTAAAGATGTTTCCTAAAAACAACACTCAAAGGGAAGCTCTGCAATGAGAAGGATCAAGTGCAGTGACAGGATTATCTTCTAAAGGCAGGGACTCTCCAAAGCTAACTATCCCATAAAAAAGGATCCAAAGAGCCTCCATCATTGACCTGATTGAACCCCCCTCCCCACCCCACCCAGCCCCGCCTTGCCCTGGACTGACCTGGCCACAAAATGTGACTACTGCACCTGCCGTTTCTATTACAAGGAGTGAGACTGAGGAAACTGAACACATCCTGTCAAATCCTTCTTGTGAAGTAACTGTGGGTCCAATACCCAAAACAGTGAGCCATGGAGAAAGAACCTGAATTTGCAAGCTGAAAATGTAAAGAATCACAGCATTCTGGTTGAAAATAGGCAGGGCTCATAGGAACTAGCATGTCCAGACAGGTGGCATTTCCTCCTCATGGGAAGAGATGGGAAGGCATTTGGTTGTGGAGCAGATAGAAAGGATTCCTGTGCATCTCCTCATTATCACGGGAACAGCTCCGGCCTCCAGGGCACCAACTCTGCCCTCCCAGAAAGGTACTCTCACCTTTGAGGTTGCAGAGAAGGGGCCTGAGGCTCTGGGTCACCTGGCCAGGGAGTCAGGGCTACACTGAAAACCCAGAACTTTCTGAGTCCTGATTCCAAGCCTCCCAAGCCCTCATCTGGTTGTAGGAACGCTCACCCTCAATGCCACCAACCAAAGGAGAAGGCATAACCTCTAGGGGACAGGTTAAGCAAAAGTCTGTGTCAATGACTCGAGGGACATTTATTGCCCATAGAAAGCATCGTGTAAATGTTTTCTGGACAAAAAGCAAAAAATCTATTGGAAAGAAGACATTTTCCTAAAAAATCAAGAGAGAAAATGACATACAACAGATGCAAAGCATAAATTTTCATATTTAAAAAACATATAAAAGCCAAGGCTTTTAAAAAACTAAACAACAATGAACTAGAGAAGCCTTTAAATTGCTTCATGATACGTGAATGCAAAGTAGTTTTGGAAGTGGGTATAAATATATCAAAAGAAAACGTTCTTGTATTTGATAACACACGATGACAATGACATTGCAAAGCGACACAAGCTAATGACACCATGATATACAGACTGGAATCATGTGGGACACAGATTTTAAGGCTGAATCAAAGAGAACAACTCAGGGGTGTGTGCCTTTATGTTTCCAGCTGCAGTGTGAGTGTAACTGAATTAAAATCATAAAATGCACAAATTGGCCACCATCATTACCCCTTCAAAAGAATCAGAAAATAAGATAATAGGAAGGGATGGCTGCAACACAAAGAAGCAAGGCTTCGGGGATGTGAGCAGACAGACTCTCTGAAAGCCACATTAGCCTGTGCATTCATGGCTGTGGTCCAGAGGAGCAATTTCTTCTTCCTTAAACACAGAAAGAAAAAAGGTGAAACAAAGCACACTCTCTGGGAAAACAGAATCCTGGAACAAGGGAAGCAAGAGAGCTCAGAATCTGGCTGGAAGGAAGTGGCTGGGACTAGTCAAACGCCCAGCCCAGCATAAGGCAAAGAAGGATGCAAGGAGAGTGTGTTCTCTAGCGCTTAGGGCTGACACTGACAGAACAGGGCCCCCTTTCCCATCAGACCCTTTGCCGTTTTTAAGCTTAGCTATAGCAGATGTAGCACAGAGCAGGCCACAGCGGCTGCTGAAGACGGCAAGGGGAGCAAAAGTCGCAGGAGTTCAAGTGCTCCTGACTTCAGGGCTCCCCCCGCCCCCCTGAAGGTGGGAGTGGCTCTGCCTTGGCTCCAAAGGCTAGGTCCAAGAGATAGAGCAGGAACTCCTATAGAAGGGACCGACGCAGCGAGTGGGGCAAGAACAAGAAGTCAAACAGTCCCTCTCAAACCAGCCCCCACCACTAACACCAAACTTCTGTCTCCTCCACATAAGAAAAACCTGAGGCTCTGCTTCCAAATAGATCTGAGTTCACCTGTTTGCTTCTATTCTAGCCCCCCAACCAGGAAATCACCTTATCCATGATTCAGATGGGTGCTAAGGAGAGTTCTATCCCACTTCAAAACTCCTATCAGCAAATGTGGTTATCAGAACCCGATGAAACAGCAAATCATTTATGATGCCCTCCCTGCCACTCCCCACCAAAGGCATATTCTCCTTTTTGCCTATCTTCCGGCCAGACTGAACAGGGTATCTGGACGAGAGGCTGACTTTTAGCACTAACATCTTTGAAAGCAGGAGTCCCAATAAGTGTGAAGCACTCAGAAGATTCTGGAGCAAGGGTAAGTAAATGACAGCCAAGTGCCAAATCTGCCACTGCCTGATGAGGGGGTACTGAAACTCAGCCATGCCGGTTACCCTATGTATTGTTTATGGCTGATTTCATGCTACAATGATAGAGTTGCAATGCCTAAACTATTCACTACTTTACAGAGAAAGTTTGCCCTGTCCTGGAGCAAACCTAACTCTCTTAAGCAAGCATCAAACTCGGCTGGAGGGCTTCTTACAGAATCAAATTCCGAGACCTCCTCTTGATAGTCAGACTGAGTGGGTCTCGAGAGGAGTCAGAATCTGCATTTTCACAAGCTGGAAGAAGGTGACAAACCTTCTGAGAAACTCTACAGGCTTAAGAGATGCCTTTAAAATGTTTAATATTAAAAGTCAATTACCATAATATTAAAGAGTGACTTTCCTTTTCCTTTCTTCATAAAGGAAAGGAAAGATTCAAAGGCTAACCTTGCTGGGCTATTTCCAAATTAAAATTTTTCTAGGGCTATAAAGTGCAAAGGCCAAAAAACACCTGTTCAATCTTTTAGGCTTACCTGTGCTTTGCAAAGATTAATCATTTCCAGTAAAGTTTGCTCAGCCATGCTCTCTAATTATGAGCAAGGCACTGTTGTCATGCAGGGGAGACCATTTCTGTTTCCATAACAACTTGGTTCAGCCTTCAGTGCAAAAAACCCACTTACAGAAAGAGGTGAACAGCCAGCCAGACTCTGTGTGTGTCAGCCAGGAAAAAACAGCCTTGTGGTAACTCACGACCCTCCATAGCACATTAGCAACCCTTCTGAAAAACCTTTTAATCCCAAGATTGCATTATTATTACATTTCCTTGTGAAGAGCTATTTAAATACTAATTGTTGCCCTAATCATGGACAAGACTAATAATATAAGGCAATAATGTGCACTTTAGGGAAGAGAATGATGCAATTTTTTTCCCCAAAGGACCAAGAGGGGTGAACCCAAAGCAGTTCACAAGATGTTAAATATAAAAAGAGTTTCAAAGTCAAGTAAGTTGGAGAAATCCTGATTGAGTAAATTAAACAGCTTTCTCAGCTGAGACATCACAGAGCCTTTGTGTTACTAATATGCTTCTTGACTCTCCTGGATGGACGTGTGGGCTTCATTTCCAGTCCCAAACTTCTTTTTTTTTTTTTAAGATTTTATTTATCTGACAGAGAGAAACACAGTCAGAGAGGGAACACAAGCAGGGGGAGTGAGAGAGGGAGAAGCAGGCTTCCCGCCGAGCAGGAAGCCCGATGTGGGACTCGATCCCAGGTCTTCGAGATCATGACCTGAGCCGAAGGCAGTTGCTTAACCAACTGAGCCACCCAGGCGCCCCCCAAACTTCTTTTGCCACAGAGGGTGTCCCTTTTTGGCACAGAACCATAACTGCCATTCCACAACCCCGCCCTCATGCCCTACAGTGATCTGATCCATTTCTCAGGGACTTTCAGTTAAAACTGGGACAGAGACATTCACCCCACTGTGCCCTCAGACACTGAGAGGTTTTGCTCAGAAACCCCGACACCTGGGTGAGAGTTAGTTGAGTGTGGCCTTCCTACATAGAGGGCAGGGAACAGATCAATTTCTTTTGGTAACCCCAACACCTACCAAAATGCTTAGAATGAGAAATGTGCTCCATGGGCGTATATGAATAAACCCATTAATGAAAACAGAAAACAGAGAATCCTTTAAGCAAGGCTCATTTCCCCATTCATTCAATACCACTAGTTTGAGCCATATGAAATTACCATTTTTATAGGCCAAAAATGGTCAAATATTGGGAATTTCAAGTTTTGACCTAATGTCTATAGTTTTACTCTAGAAGTGAGGTGTTCGTGTGCCAAATACATAGAGTTTGTAGCCACTTCCTCCACCTACATACTCACCATTAGGTACTAAGCCCACAGTTAAATGTCAAAAGCTTTGCTTGACTGGGTTTACAGCCCCTTAATCAACATTTAAAGGGCCATACCCACAGTGAGACCACCCTTTATGATACCAAGTATGGAGAGGAGGCCAACACTCACAGTCCAAAGAGGAAAATCCCATGCCATTGCCATATGCAAGTGTTGCTGTGTGGACCACGGCTTCCCAAATAGGTCATGTCAAAGGCGCAACAGAAAACAAGTATAAGGGCTGGACAGGAATCACACATCTTCTGCCAGATCAAATGAACACCTTTCAAAATGAATTTACATTGGCACCCCAGGGAGAGTAAACAGCATCACTACATCTGGAAGGGAAGAGTAGAGGCACAGAATGCCTGAAGAGAGGCGCTGGGAGCAGAGGCACTGCTGGGTCACCTCACTGCGCAGTGGGAATGTCTGATGGACCAGTGGTGCTTTCTCCAAAGACTTGTCATTTGTGGAAGCAAGAGGAAGCTCTCTCAATGACTGACTGACAAGTTGGAGGATATGGGAGGGGAGGAAGGAGGCTCTCTGGACTCTGGCTGAGGAAGAGAGGACAAGGAACAATAGACAGAAATGAGTGTTAGACACACAGACAAGAACAGAAGAGAGGGGGAGAGGGACAGAAAGAGAGTAGGAAGAATAAACAGACAGATGCACAGGGAAAGACACAAGCAAGAATTTCAGCCTAGAATCAATCAGATTTTAATGGAAAGACTCATAGAAGTAGCATGGCTTTTCTTCAAAAGCCAACATTCCTTGACCACACTGGCTGAACATTTTGAAGTGTAGAGAAAGAGATGCCCTCCTCAAACTCTGGCTGACAGCCTGCAGGTTTTAAGCCTTGAAGCTGCTGGTGAGTCTACCTTACCTAATCATTTGTGCTTCTAAGTGCCAAGAGACATCTGAGTTTCTTTAATTAACCTTCATTTTAGATGATCATTTCTTTGATAGTTTTGGACATAAAACATTTCACATCTAGAATGTGGGTGTTGGGGAGCAAATTCTGCCACCCCAAAATATGCCTACTCGGCATATTAATTATTTTAATTATTTTTAAGAAACCACAGACACAAGAGAAGCTCAGACAACTGAGTGGAATTACCCTTTTGTAAGAGATAATTACAGAGTTCAGAAAAGCCCTCAACCCATAACTTCATTCAACATTTAGCTATTCCTAAGAAATGGCTATCATCTTTAAAAAGCAAACACAAGGCTCCTAAAACAGTTCCAAAAACATGCCTAAGATAGAGAATCCTCAACACTACACACTGTAAGGTCCTTGAAGAGTTTCTGGTCCACACGCCTTTTCTCTCCCCGCAGCCACACTGTCAGATCACCTGTCCAAATTCTTCCCATCAGTACCCAGAGTCTCTGATTACCTTGTCTAAGGCTTTCATAAAATTACTTCATCTATCCTTTTTTAGATTTAATTTTAAATTTAAGCCTACAGAAAGACTGAAATCTATTGGTATAGCAAAAATGATAAAATCTACTCATCTTTCCAGCTGAGTTCAAGTTTGACAAAAATTTGGTTTCTTAAGTAGAACAGAAGCTTTAAAACGTACACTTGCCAGACTTCATATAAAAAGCTTTTACTGAACAAAATTGGTTCCAATACGAGAAAGGTTTACTCACTGATCCACTCTTGGGCAATATTGGTGAAGAGCAAGGAAGAGGGAAGGGAGGGACATTTCTTGACTCTCTCAGAGCAAAATATCAATACAGAAGAAGTCCACAGCAGCAATATTCTGATTCCAAACTGTGCCTCAGAATGCCCCCAAATCTGGTCATTAAGACTTTTGTGAATAAGGAATATTTTTACCGTGTTGTTCATCATGTTGTTTAATTTTTAACTGTGGTTTGTCAGGTGCCTGGGTGGCTCAGTCATTAGGTGTCTGCCTTCAGCTCAGGTCATGGTCCTGGAGTCCCAGGATCGAGCCCTGCTTCCCACTCCCTGCCCGGCGGGAAGCCTGCTTCTCCCTCTCTCACTCCTGCTGCTTGTGTTCCCTGTCTAGCTGTGTCTCTCTCGGTCAAATAAATAAATAAAATATTTTTTTAAAAAATGTTTTAATTGTGATTTGAAATTTTTTTCAGAATCTACTTTATATTGGGAATCAGAAAATTTCTGCTCCTAATGAGTACAGTGTGAAGATTTCTACGTGAAGAGCAGATGATCCCGGTCTCCTTCCCGCTGGGTCTCCAGCAAAACCTGTAGCTATACTCAGACCACCTTCTCTCCCTACTCTTTACCTGGATAGCTCATTCTCATCCTTCCAGACTTGGCTGAATTGATCGCTCCTCAGTGAGGGGTCTTCCTTTACAATCTTATACAAGAAATGCATCTCCCCACAACCCACCATCATCCCCCTGCCACACACACACACACACACACACACACACACACACACACACTCTTTAACACTATTCCTTATTTCCTATATTGCATTTGTCACAATTTTATATTTTATTTATTTTTTGTTTCTTCCAATAGACTGTAAGCTCCTTGAGAGCACATGTCCACTACACAGTAAAAGTACAATAATAAATTGTAAAATAAATGCATGAAAAATAACCAGAAATGAGATACCACGTCTCACTGAGCAAAATGCAAACTTGATTCCTGATCCCTTTTCACAGACCACAAGACATCACTTTCGGTCTTTAGAGTCTAGAAAAAAGCTCTATATCCTAAAAATAAACCCACTTTATTTGAGCTGGGCACATCCAGGGCCTTGCCCCCCAGAGAGCATCCCCACCCTCTCACACAGGCTACTGTTCTCGTTACAAGTCTGAGATCACACACTGACTATTTTCCAGCCTTGATACTTCTGCTGAAATTTAAAGAACTGTGTTTTTGTTTTGTTCCTTAGCTTTTCATTTTTGTGATTTTAAGGCCAGTGACACTCAAGGGCTCTCTTCCCACAAGACAGCAACAGCTCACGACCAATCTCCTATAATAGGCAACTTCCCCTCTGCCGGTTTCAAAGCATATTCCTGATTATATTCCTGACGGTCCTGAAATGTCTGTTTCAATCTGAGTCTTGGACATGACACAATATATACCAAAACTGAGAGGGAATTTCAGGCCAATGCACAGAACATCCTGGCAAGGCAGTGACTATTCAAAATCAAGCCCCGGAGAAGCAGTTCTTAAAACATCAGACTTCCTGACACTGAACAGTAAAGTAGGTAAGCTCCCCCCCCCACAGTCTGCTCTGCTGAGCCTCTGGACTCTACAGAGTGCTGGCCCAGGCCACCAGATGGGGGCCCTTTTTTCCTTTCTCATTTGCATCAATTCATAAATTCATTTGCATAAGCAAACTCCAGAGAGTCAACAATCATACTCTAGAAGTATGGCCTTGGCCAGGTGCTCCTGGGATAGCCACAGTAGCATGGGCAGGAATGCTGAGAAGGCTACAGACCTTGGCAAATATGTCTGGAATTTCATTTTGATTGTGAATAGAATTAAGTGGCTTCTCAGCACCCACAGCGCTGTGGGAGGTGAGCATCCTTGCATTCCAAATCTGGGCTCTCCACTGAAAGCCACAAACATCTTCTATCCCACAACACCCTAACCTGTTCCACATCACCTCCAGATTATTCACTGATCTTCTCCTTTTATAAGTACCCCAATCCAGAAGAAAATTCAAAGGATATTTTTGCAGGAATTAACAAAACAAAATATACTCACCATTAGGCAAACCTGAAATAACATCAGCAGAAGTGAATAAAACTTACAAACTCATTCATTTCACAAACCTTTATGGAGAACCTATGTGTCCCAGATTCTGTGCAGGAGGCTCCCATCGACCTCATTTTCACCACTTGCTTTGATTCTTCCCTTTCTCAAGGCTATTCCTTCAATCACCAGGAGTCAAATAGAACAGTCTTGTTTTGCCCTGTTGAAGGGCTCACCAGCAAGCAAAATATAGGAAAGGAGAGAAAGACAAATGTACATTAAAAAAAATTAAAATAAGTGACTGAAAGGGGTGAGAGTAAAATGAGAAGAGAGTGGATTGAAGAAGAGGGTCCTGGTTAAAAAAAAAAAAAAAAAAAAAAAAAAAAAAAAAAAAAAAAAAAAAAAAAAAAAAAAAAAAAAAAAAAAACGAAGAAGAAGAAAGAAAAGGGAAGACAAGGAAAGACTGCCATTCCAGCTTCTACCTGAGCCTCTCCAGTGAGAGACCCTCACCTTCTCACGAGGCAGCTCTGTCCAACATACCTACACTGGGCATCCATTCCCTACCTCCAGATGAAAGTGGTGAACAAGATGAGCTCAAGGGTCCATCCCTTGCCTCCCACAATCTCTAATTCTAAAGGTTGGCTCTGCACTGAATCAAATCTTTACTGAAAACATTCAACTGTGGTCCAACTATGTTCCTGGTCTGGGAACATCTAAACACTGTCAGAGAGCTTACCCCCTAGTGGGGGAAAGAGCTGTCTCAATAACTAAAGGGATGATGAAATAACTCAACATAAGAGAAATAAGTGTAGGACAGGAACTGTGTAACTAGAAAGGCTTGCTCTGTACAGGGAACGAGAGAAAACTCCCCCTAGACCAAAGACTGAATCATGACTTTTTCCCCTAAACCTTTCTCACTAGATAAGTAGTAATCCAGGTAATAACTCATAAAATCTTCCGCCAAATGTTACTCTCATCAGGATATCTTTGATAGGAGAAATGACCTAAAATCTATCTCAGTCAAATGTAAATAAAAATGTTAGAATTTTTCAGACCATTAAGTCAGCAGTCTTCATCTCTCTGCACTACAGAGATGTTCAGAATATCGTCAAAGAAAGTCTCATAAAAACTCATTAAAAATGTTCCAAAAGGTTCATAAAATTATCTGATAAATGCAACAAACTCTTCAAAACTCATCTTCTATAAATTCAGCGAGGCAGAGGCATCGCTGAAGAGGCTTGTGATGAAAGTGGTACCAGAGAAGAAAGGAAAACCTTCCCCCAAATTACCAAATTTAAATAATTTAATTAGATGAGCACCCAGGGATAAAATAAAAATAAAAAGGAGCAACAAACTCCCATTATCTCAAAATTAATGGCACTCTCTATATTCTTCTGCCACATATTCAATTAATAAAGGGCTCTGGACAGTAGGGTAATTTTCTTCTCTAGTCACAGGATTTCAAGGTGAGCAGCTAATAACTTGCAATAAGTTGCTTGCTTAAGATTAATGGCATGCAGCAAGGAGCATTATAATTTAGGACTGTCAACCTCAGGAGAATAAATGGGCAAAGGGACATGATGGACTCAAGCTGCCAATGGTCCTCAGGACCACAAAGCACCAGCCAGGAAAAAAAGTCCACCATCGTCAAATTTCCAACCTTGGACTTCCTGTTTGAAACATGGAGACAGTCTAAAAGGGAAACACGCTCAGCACCACTGGGATCCACACGCTGCAAATTTCAAGGGTTTGCACGAAGGCCCTGCCCATCTCAATGGTTCCTGGCAAACAGGGCAAGCAGGAATTCAGGAACTAGGCTGTGGTCTGCATGCCTGGGCTCCTCTCTTAACAGAAAACTCAAGACATCTCTTTCTCTCTCTCTCTCTCTCTCTCTCTCTCTCTGCAGTTCCTTTTTCTGCGCTGCAAACTTCAAGTTATACCACTAGAGGTCAAATGTATTTTCAGTGATCACACGGTCATCTCTCCACTGTCCCAGGGGGCATCGTATATCAATTGCCAAGAATGTGACTAGGGGACAAAGAGGCATCCTTAGAATAAAATCTGGTTTGTATTTTCCTTTGTTGGAAACTCCTTCCTTCCTCTATTTAAGGGGGCCCAGAAGCTTCTGAGGCAGGGGAAATAAAGCTGTTTTAGAGTCATCAGAGCAGGGGGCACCTATGAACTACTTCTCATCCAACTGCCCTACAAGATCTCCACCTTCCCACCCACACAGGATGCCAGACAGAACTGACTGTCGCTCAGGATGAGCTTGTTTACTTAGCACTTCTTAAGGGGCGGTACCATCACCTACTTGGGGGGGGGGAATATTCAGAATTATTTGATGGGGGGAGTGCTATTTGGGGTTGTAACAGTGCAGGGAAGCAAGTGGCATTTAGTGTGAACGCAAAACCAGTTACTGTCCCTCCTCAAATGCCATTAAAGTTTCCCTTAAGAAAAGACTGCTCTCCTTCATCCATCTTGTTTGACACAAAAGAAAGAGATGATTCAGAAAAGTGAAGCACCTTGCCCTAGTTCAGCCATCCGGTTAAGAAGGGCAAAGTTGGGACTAGAACTCGAGTCTTCTGGCTTCTTCTCCAATTCCACCACTAGAAAGATGGACACAGCAGTCATAGAGGTGATAGGTATTGTTTACTGAGCCTTTACCGCAGTCTTGGGTTAAGTGCTTTGCACACTTAACTTCACTGAATCTGCACAAGGTTCCTGAGAAGGGAATCTAAGTCAGAGAGAGGTAATTAACTTATTAGTGGTCACAGAGCCTAGAAGGAGCAAACTGGGCACCACACAGAGGAATTATGAGGAGAGACTAAGGATACACCCAGCCATCCCTACCCTCACCACAAACTGCCCACCTCCTAAGGCCTTTGGGAAAAGCAAGGACTGGAAGGTTACCAGGTCTTCCCTTCCTGAACTTTCAAAGGATTCAGAAATTGAATCCAGAGGAGGAAAAAGCTCTTTCAGAGGCTTAGGGGTTGACTAGACAAAGGTCAGTACACAAATCTAAATGGAATCTGCAGAGCCAAGAAAGCAAAATGACAAAATTCCAATCGCATCTCCAGGAGGAGGAGAATATGGTAGAAAGCCCAGTCTTGGGATGAGCTCTAACAGCCTCCTCAGTGTGTTAATTCCTGGCCATGGGGGAGAACTGTTCGTTCATCCTTCAGCAGTGTGGAGGTATTCCTAAGGTTGAGACGTAGAGCTTTGATGCGTGTGGAACCTGTATGCCTACCCAACAGACATGTAGGGCTCCTGGAGAGATGCAGGAAGAAGGGCAGAGGACACTCAGGTCTTGGCTAATTCCCCTAATACAGAGAGCAGGTATGACATAAAGTCATCCTTCTCACCCAGGAAACTTTGCTGATACTGATCCTTCTGTCTAACCCTTTTACTATGTCCTCATTTGACTAACTCCTACTTAATGCTGAGTCTCAGTCAAGGAGTCATCTCTTGCCCTGACATCCTGATTGGATTAGGCACACCACTGGGTGCTGCTATAGCCCTCTGGGCTGACTTTTAGCCAGGAACCAACTACACTGTACTGAAATTGACTGTTCCCTAGTCTTCCACAGCTAAACCATGTGTTCTGTGTGGGAAGGGGCTGAGCACCTCCTGCAGCATCTGACATCGTGCCAAACATGCAGGCTATCTAGATCCATTGATGCTTCCTCTTCCTGCAGGTCTCTGCTCACCTATCACTTCAGAATTTATAGCACCACTCTCTATCCTATCTGGCTCTCATTTCAACAGTAGGGTCACATTTGTTTCTCCAGCGGATCTTCTGAAACAGTAAGATGCCATCAATCACTTAAAGCCTCTAATGGCTTAGGTAAAGTGTGTTGTTTGTTCAAAACTGATTTCTACCCTTTCTTCTGGGAAGACTGGCAATCCCGTCCCACTGCCATCAGTCTTGACCATATGGCTTCTTTGGGCCAATGAAATGTGAATGGAAGTGACATGCCTACTTCAAAGCAATAGCTCTATGAACTATCATAGATTCCACAATAGCTCTCTCCTTCTACCACCAGGGTAGCACTCTCCCAGAGAAGGATGACTCCCTCAGCTTGGATCCTGGGATGAAGAGGATGTGGGGCAGAGCCACAGTTGACCAATGAACTTAAGTAATCATAACAGTCTTGGTTAAATGTTTGAAAGGTGAACTACAGCCTATGCCGAAGGCATCCTAAGATTTTCCTTCACAGAACTTATCACAATTAGTTGTTGTCATAGGTCACTGAGATTTAGTTGTTACTGCCACATAACCCAGCAAAAGCTAACTGTTACAAGCTCCCATTACCCTCAGTGAAAAATCCGAAGTTAGCACCACAGCTGGGCTCCACAACATCTGACCCTTTGACTATTTATCCAACTTCATTTTCAGTCACTCTTCTCCTTAACGCATTCTCCTCCAACTGTGCCAGCCTTCTGGTCATTTTTCAAACATGACAATGGTGTTTCTACCTCTGGACCTTGCCCTTGTTCTTCCCTTAGCCTAGAAAATGCCTAGTCAATAAGGCTTCTCTAATTGCCCTATCTAACACAGTACATCCCATTGTCCCCTGTCCCTTAACCCAACTTAGTTTTCTTTATTTCACTTAATCGTTACATGACATTACATTATATGTTAATTTTAACTATTTCTTATCAGTTTCTACCACCAGGAGTTAGACCCCATTGTCAGAGAATACATCCATCTTTTTATCTCTGAATCCCTATCACTTAGGAAAGAACCTGGCACACTGCAGGTTCTCAATAAGTATTTGTTGAATAACTCAATGCCTGGCTGCCTTACCTACTAAGTTATAAGCTCCATGAGGACAGCACTTGGGCCCCTCTGAGACAAACTGCATTTTCCAAAGATGGCCCCAACAATATTTCCCATCCCACATGGTTTTTCTAAAAATCTTACTGCTCTTTCATCTTTAGTGTGGGTAGACCTTTACTGAGTCAACCAACATGGAAGAAGTGAAGCCAAATGATGCCAACCAAGATTTTTCAAATGAGGTCCTAAGGTGCTATTCACTTCTTGCTCTTTTGGAACTCAACTGTCACATTATAAGGAAGTCCAAACCATCCTACACAGAGAGACCACATGAACAGGCCACATGTAGGGTTCCCAGAGGCCAGCTGAGGTCCTGGTATACACATAAGAGTGAAGCTGACTCCGGAAAACTCCAACCCTCAGCCACCAAGTCATCCCCAGTCTTCAAGTCTTCCCAGACGAGGTCCCAGTAAAAAACAAGTCTTCGAAGGCAAACGAGACAAAAGCGAAAATGAACTTTTGGGACTTCATCAAAATAAAAAGCTTCTGTACAGCAAAAGAAACAGTCAACAAAACAAAGAGGCAACCAACGGAATGGGAGAGGATATTTGCAAATGACACTACAAAGGGCTGATATCCAAGATCTATAAAGAACTACTCAAACTCAACATCCAAAAAGAAGATGATCACATCAAAAAATGGGCAAGAGACATGAAGAGGCACTTCTCCATAGAAGATATACAAATGGCTAACAGACACATGAAAAGAAAAAATGTTCATCGTCACTAGCTATCAGGGAAATTCAAATCAAAACCACACTGAGATACCACCTTACACCAGTCACAATGGCCAAAATTAACAAGACAGGAAACAACAAGTGTTGGAGAGGTTGCGGAGAAAGGGGAACCCTCTTACACTGTTGGTGGGAATGCAAGTTGGTGCAGCTGCTTTGGAAAACAGTGTGGAGATTCCTTAAAAAATTAAAAATAGAGCTACCCTATGACCCTGCAATTGAACTACTGGGCATTTACCCCAAAGATACAGATGTAGTGAAAAGAAGGGCCATATGTACCCCAATGTTCATAGCAGCAATGGCCACAATCGCCAAACTGTGGAAAGAGCCAAGGTGCCCTTCGGCAGATGAATGGATAAAGAAGATGTGGTACATATATACAATGGAATATTACGTCTCCATCAGAAAGGATGAATACCCAACTTTTGTTTTTGTAGCAACATGGACTGGATTGAAAGAGATTATGCTGAGTGAAATAAGCCAAGTAGAGAAAGTCAAGTATCACATGGTTTCACTTACTTGTGGTGCATAAGGGTAATATAGAGGACAGTAGGAGAAGGAAAGGAAATGGGAAGTAGGGTAATTTGGGGAGAGAAACAAAACATGAGAGACTTTGGACTCAGAAACAAACTGAGGGTCTTGGAGGGAAGGGGTTGAGTGGATGGGAGAGCCTCGTGGTGGGTACTGAGGGCACCTATTGCATGGAGCACTGGGTGTGGAGCATAAACAATGAATCTTGGAACACTGAAAAAATAAAATAAATTTAATGTCAAAAAACAAAAAAACAAAACAAAACACGCCACCCTGCTGTGTTCAAATTCCTTACTCCAGAATCCATGAGTATGACAAAACAGTGTTTTGCCCATGAAGTTTTGGGGTATGTTGTCACTCAGCAATGGTAACAGAAACATCCATGCCCATTACACAACCCAAAACCAGTATACAATAGGTACACAATAAATACCCCTGAGTGGAAGACAGCTCTGGCTCAGTGTCCTTGCCTTCAGATTGAGGCTAAATTCCATCCTTTGTCTGTCTCCAACAAGTGCTGGGGAAGAGTGCTGTCTGTGATATGAACCCCTCCAGGACTCCTGGGGCTCCATACACCCAGAAATGGCCATGACCATGGATATGAACCCAGATTATAAGCCAATGAACCTTTGCACCTGTGGCTGGTAAGGTACAAAAACACAAAGCAGCTACTCCCCTAGGAGCGATCATCCCATCTTGATGTCAGGGAATAACGACACTCAGAACCCTACCCAGGCTGGCTTTGGTTCAGCCTTTGCTCCACTTCCTAAAGGAAACTCTCATCAAGGTGCACAGTGGAAACAGGATGGCAGCTTAAGAATGACGATTTTCATATCATGATATTCTACACACTGTGGGAGGCTGTTGCCTCAAAAGGCAACAATCATTTCTCATCCAATGAAAATGGAAGGAAAGACAGAAAAATCTGAACTGTTCTTTAAGGTCCCAGGGCTGAAACTTTGTCATCAGCTGCTCTTTCCTTCCCTCATAAGCCCTCACATGTGACATTCACTCACTAATTCACGTGCTAAAACACAGATGGGTACACTGGGAAGCTAGGGACTCAACACCCCAGGCATGGGTGCCCCCCAGAAGACCCAGCACTATGTTCACATGCATATGTTTTTGTCAAGTTAACAAAAGAGATGTTTTAACCTCAACTGATGAAGACCACTGTCTTCTTTCCATCAACTTGCTCTCCGTAATACCTCTCTTCCTGGAAGGGGGCACTGGTGTGGTCGGGGGCTTGTAGGGATACAATGAAAGGCAAATGGAGCTGGTGATCCTGTGTAGAGGGCTGTACATATGTCTTATTTCCATGGATAGTCATTACTGCTCAGTAATTAGTAATATTGTAGCATTCACATAAAGCTTTGCAGTGTCTCTGAAGGGAAGAATCATAACACTCCACGGTGCTGTCCTCCATATGCTTATTGATCCCTTCACTAAAAAACAGGTAGCATTTTCCCATCTGTGCCCGGGATCCCTGGCCTAATGACAGGGCCCCCAGCTGCCCCACTGACCCACTGCCCTCTATCTACACTGCATTCACCGGCTACACTTGGCCTTTGCACACATTCTTCCTTCGGCTGAAACGGTCTCATCCAATCACATTGCTTCAGGCCATTTAATTTCTTATTCCTTTGACAGGAAATACTGATCTCATTGAAAAATAGCATAAATCTCATAAAATGCCTGGATGAAATGAGGACACCAATGACAAACTGGTGAATGAGTGCCTACAATTCAAAGAACACTTAAGATCAGCCACCGCACAGAAAATCTGAAATGCCCTACAGCTTCACGGTGCATGGATGAAAGAGATTTGAGAGGGGTTTTCCCAAATTGGACAACAGGCCCAAAAATATATATGACAATACAAGTAGCGAAGCTGAAAGAAGGTTTGCTAAGCCATCCATAATAAAAGTCAAATTTCTACTGTCTGTCTGGAGCTGTGGCTCTCACCCATGGTTTTACCAAAGACTAACACTCGTGTCCCAGCAAGTCTGACTTCATTGGGAGTACAGGGAGCAACTGAGGCTTTGGGATTCTTTTTTTTTTTTTAAAGATTTTTTATTTATTTATTTGACAGAAAGAAACACAGCCAGAGAGGGAACACAAGCAGGGAGAGTGAGAGAGGGAGAACAGGCTTCCCACTGAGCAGGAAGCCCAATGCGGGGCTCGATCCCAGGACTCTGGGATCATGACCTGAGCTGAAGGCAGATGCTTAACGACTGAGCCACCCATGTGCCCCAGGGCTTTGGGATTCTTATTAGTTCCCCAATTATTCTACTGGGCATCCCGTGTAAAGAACCTCGGCCAACAAGAATGAATCATCTTTCCATTCTCTCCATAGAAAACGATATTACCAAGTCATCATCATTTGAAGAGCGCACTGATCAATGAGCATTCAGCCAAAAACCAGAAGGAGATTATGGAGCATGTCAGGCAGTTAATTAAAATAATAAGAATAATACAAATAATTTCATGTTATTTTCTGGGTTTTGTTATGTTTGTGGTATATTTGTTACACAAATGACACTTTTAACTTGTAAAGTAAATAAACTGCTGTGATTTCTCTTCTATTCATAACATTGTGTTCTTTTTCATAAAGTGTACGCCCCAAATTGTATACACTTGAGTCCTCCCTTGGGAAAGGGGCAATTTCTGTGTGTGTTGTTTTTTAAAACAGGTAGATTCCATTAGCCAAGTAAGACAAATAGCTCACTGGGTAATGAATCCAAACTAGTCCCAAAAGGATTAGAAACAGAATCAGTATTTCTTAGCATCAGGCCCATGAGAATGTCGGACTGTGTCACGTTTGCCTCTATACCCAGCACAGGCCTGGTCCATGAGAGGAATGTGTGAGAAATGTGTTTTATTTATTTACTAATTTTTTTTTTTTGCTTACCTCATCCTCTACTACTGGATATACTACGATGATGCAAAATATAATTTTTATGACTTTGAAATTTTAAAAATGTCTCTTTTATTTAAACTGCATCCCTTATTCCACAGTCATTACAAGCGACTCTTAAGAAGAATGCATAAGAACACTGAGAACGGGGGCACCAGGGTGGCTCAGTTGGTTAAGTGCCTGGTTCTTGATTTCAGCTCATGATCTCAGGGTTGTGGGATCAAGCCCTACATCTGGGTTCTGCACTCCAGAGTTGGGGGGAGGGGGGAATAGAGGGAGAGGGAGAGAATCGCAAGCAGACTCCCTGATGAGTCCCCTCTTTCTCTAAAATAAAAAAGTAAATCTTAAACATTACCTATCTCTCTCTAAAATAAATAAGTACATCTTTAAAAATAACCCTGAGCACAACATAATGTTCATGAGAAAGGAGACAAGCTTCTTAATATCAAATGACTGCACCCGAGTTAAAAAAAACATCTTCACCAGGCAAGGAAAAAGGTACAGGAGTGGGGGGGGGGGGAACATGTTAATAGTAGTGATGTTTGAGTACAAAATTATGGATGATTTTTTTCTCTATTTCCCCATTTTTCAGATTTTCATGAGCGATCACATACTGGTTTGATAGTGACTGAGCCAGCCAGGACTCTGTGCAGGCAGACGGGGATAATCTTAAAAAGACTTGGTTCAGAGGGATGATTTGAAAGGGACAGGCTGACAAAGCCTCAAAGACAGTCTGAAATCCTGCAGTTGCTGAGCTGGTTCGTGAGACATGTGGTTCCTACAGGCTTCTCCCTGGAAGTAGCGCACACCATCTCCACTCCGGCTCCCCTAGCCAAAAGCCAGTGATGTGGCCGCACTTAACGTCCATGTCATGGGAAGAGAGATTCACCGTGCAGCCTGAGGAAGGACACGTGGACTATCTGTGAACTTCACTGATGACCGCCACAGGGGGAGGACCCAGAAGGCTGATTTCTTTCACATTTATGCAAAGCTTTGAGCAGCACAGATTCCAGAAACTTTTGCTGCGTTAACACATGAGAAATATTTCCACAAGAGGAAACACCCTCCCTCCATCACCTCAAAGGACATCAAACCAAGCACAGCAGGTGGGACCTCAATCAAACCTTCAAAAAAGAAAAAAAGAAAAAAAGAGGGAAAAACCACCACTAACTTTGGAAAACAGCATGGCTATCTGATTCCAAGAAGCCAATACATGCTGCCACACTCTTGTTATTCAAAAGATTAGATTTTATGCAAAAAGGAAGATTTGGTTTATCCTGGAAAGAAGCTCTAGCACATGATTCTTGCCTAGGAAGGGCTGGATGCAGACAGGCCCCCACACTCTGTTCTAAAAGCTCAGATGAGCTCCCTCTTTCCTGGCAAGTGGTGGACCCCATATATTGTTCAAAGACAGAATCGTACTGAAAACATGTTCAAGTTGGTCTGGAACAAAATTTCCACAGAAGGCATCTGAAATAAAACAGCTCACAAAGGGAGCTAAATTAACAAGTGTGGGACCTTTGTCCTGCACCCAGGGTGATCTCAGAACTGCCACCGGAAAACATACCCCCTAGAGAGGCCAAATAAAAGCCCACAGAAACTGCAAGCAAGGGGGCTCCTAATCCCATCCCAGGCAGCCTCTGCAAGAGAATCACAGAGCTCTATGCAGCCCGCAGCCGGACTGGGGAAACCAGAGATTTGCCGCAGCCATTACCACCAACAAAAGCACAAGGGACAATTTCTGCGGCCTCACGCATCCTGGAGCTGCTGTGTTTCCCACCCTGGTGGCAATTTCCTTCTGAAACAGCGCAGCTCCTTTAAAAATTATTTGTTGCTTCTCCCCTCTCCCCAGAAAACTTCTGAATGTTATGATTACTAGCAAGATGCTAACTGACAAGAGCCTCTGCAAGGAGAATTTCTCCTTTCTTCTGTCTGTTCCCACCTAAATCACCAGCTTTGTTCAACACATCCATCATCCCTCGCTGAAAGAAGAAATCACCCAAGCACCGGGGCCTTGCAAAGCAGTCTGAGACTGGTGAGCACAGAAGTTATCCCTGGCTGTTTTACAAGTCACCCCAAAACCTACTGGATGAAAACAGTATCGCTAATTTCTTATGTCTCACTATTTCTGTGGGTCAGGAACAGGAGAGGGGCTCAGCTGAGCAGTTCTTGTGTGGGGTCTCCCAAGTGGGTGTCATCAGATCTTAGCAGGGGTGCCCTCGCTCAAAGGTTACACAAGGTCAGAGGCTTCACTTTCAACGGGGCTCATGCACCTTGCCAGCAAGGCTGTGTTGGCTGTCAGCAGGGGGCTTTTGCTCCCCTCTACTCGGGCCCCGCATGGCAGGGAGGCTAGCTCTCCCAGAGCAAGAGACTCAGGACACCACAGTAGAAACCAAGCCTCAGAGGTCACACATCATCACTTTTGCTGGGAAAGGCCCACCCTGATTCTGTGTGGGAGAGGACTATTTAAGAGCATGAAGAACAGGAAGCAAGGGGGACTATCTTGGAGTCTGACTCCCAGGGAGTCAGAGACTGGCCATTAGGGACAGCGAGTATGGCCAATATAATTGGGGCCCCACCCACAATACTCCCAAATTCCAAATGGCGGCAAGTTCTGAGAACTGACCATCTCCTGGGAGCAGCCCTCAACAAGTGGCTGGTAGGCACTGGGACTCAAAGGCCTCTGTTCCCTCTCCCTTTGAGATGGGTAATTCCACATTTGTGTGTACTGCACTGACTCCCAGAGACCCCCAGCCAACTACGTTCCAGTGGTGATGGGCTTGATAAAGCACCCTTTACTATCTGCTGTCACATCTCCTCCTCACTTCCGGAGCCCACTAATAGTGTCTCCTGGGTGCCTCTTACAAAGAAGTGATTTGCTCTCCTATTACTAACTTGGGGTCCGCCACTGGAACCCAACCCAAGGCAATGAGGGGACTAAAAATTTCCTCTATCCATGGAGTTTTCTTTTAGCTGCAGAGACATCACACAGGCACACCTAAATCGGGCTGCACAGCCTCAAACAACAAGCTATAAACTAATATTAGCAATTATGTACCAAAAGAGAATACATTGGACAAGATAACATGAAAAGCAGAGGATTTTCAGTAGAGTCACATGCCATTCTATCTATTTTTTAACTACAATAAATGAAAGTTCTGGAATGTATCTATTTCTCAAGCAATCTGAGTAAAATGTGTTCACATTGAACCTCTGCTCCAGGAAATAGCCCTCTACCTGAACGACCTTCCTCAACTGCCCCACAGCCCCATCTCTGGCACTGGGACCTGCTAACGCCATCTTCCTACACATTGGGCATAAGCGATGGCACAACATGAAATAGCATTCATCCACCCCATGAGGGAATTTCCTCTTACAACTTGCTTTGAATTCTTTTTATTAAAAAAAAAAAAAAAAAGAAACATCAATGTTGTATTCAAGGTTACCTTGAACAACAGACCCATGTCCCCTGCCACTAGAGTGAGGCCCCATAATCGGCTCCGGACAATGGAGTTGAAGAGAAGTTATGTGCATCCCATCCAAGCCCAGGCAGGTAGAGCCATGGTGCATCCTTTCCCTCTCTTCCTTCCCCAGCAACCAGACAGGCCCCGAGCTATGCTGTAGAGCCAGGATGGAAGTGGCCCACAGGCCTGAGTGGAGATTCAGGATGGACACCTCCCTGGAGGGTCACTGGCTCTTGGCCAGGCTTTGTGTGCAACATAGGTAAAGCTGTGTTGGAGTAAGCCATAAGATTCCAAGGTATATTTATTACTGCAACACCGTTTAGCATAGCCTGACCCTGCACGTTGGGTCACTCTCCAAAGGCCCTTCCTAAAACAGAACAGACCTCCAGTATAGAGCCTTCAGTAGGCAAAAACAGTTAGAATTTAATGCAACTGTTTTGTTTTCATAGCAGCTACTTGCACTGTGGCAGATAATAATAGTTTGCCATTTATTTATAGCACTAATGCAAGACTTCTATTTAACTAATTTTATTAAAGTTAAAAAAAGGGAGTCAATTTATGGGAAAACAGTAACTATCAGGAAAAGGCAAGAAACCAAAGAACTGAAATGTAGGGAACAGTTCTTTGACCTCGCAGAGGGAGAGGGAATCACAGAAGTATGTTCTTTTGTTGACAGGTCTAACTATACATTAGCAAAAAGATCATGGGCTTCTTAGTGTGGCTGTACAGCATCGTGCCACATGAACTCAAAATTAGATTGGGCAAAACCTCATTTGGTCGGACATTATGGGGAAAACTGAGTAAATAAGACCAGAGTGTGGAATTAAAGAAGAGTACTTGGAGGTTGATGGGCTGTCCTTGAGATAGGCTACTTGGAAGAGAAAAAAATTAAACAGGCATATTCAAACTATAGTTGAGGAAATAATAATAATTTGTAGGGAAAAAATAGTAAGGGGCATTCAAGGCATAGAAATTACTTGTACTGCTTTAAAAAAAAAACAGACTAGCAAATAGCACAATGGTTAAAAATACAATACCCAGCCCAAGAGTTCTGGATTCAAATCTAACTCCATCCCTTGATGTTGGGCACATTATTTTACCTCCCTGAGCTTGGTTCTCACCTGTAAAATGGCGGTAATAAGAGATTCTCCCTAATCAGGTTATCCAGAGTATCAAATGAGTGATCACATAAAAGTGTTCACTTTAGTGCCTTACACATAACAACTGCTAGGGAGGATTAGCTATATATTTTTCTTGGGGAAGAAAAAATAACCTGATACATAGTAGGACCTTAGTGAAATTTGAATTTGAATGAAAGAAAATAATGATTTAAGGGAAAACAGCATTCAAATTCGCTCCCTGGGTTAAAAGAGATATTTGAGGGGCGCCTGGATAGCTTAGTCAGTTGAGCCTCTGACTCTTGAATTGGCTTCAGGTCATGAGCTCAAGGTTGAGAGATCGAGCCCCACCTCAGGCTCCACACTCTGGGGAGCGTCTGCTTCAGATTCCCCCTCCCCTTCTCTCCCGGTCCCTCCCCACCATGCACGCGCTCTCTTTCGCACTCTCTCTCAAATGGGGCATAAACAATGAATCTTGGAACACTGAAAAAATTAAATTTAATTTAAAAAATAAGAATTAAAAAATGAATTAGTTAATTCATTTTTTAAAAGAGCCATTCCAGGCATCCATTCCAGAGATTTAAAACACACAAACATACACCCCTCCTAACAATCTTATGCCAATGCAAATCCCCAAATTTTGCAGCTAAAAAGCTGGAACTAGGTCTAAAATTCAGTATTTGATTATAATCCACCACATTACTTAACCTCTGATTCTTCACCAGCTAAATGCCTGTGCTACATGATATGGAGGATCCGAAAGGATTTTAGATGGCATTGCACTTTATGGTGAGGCATGTACCAGCTAAGTGCTAGCAAAAAAGGTTAAGGCTTTTTCTACAGAAGTTTTTCAGGATAAAAGTTGCACTCCTATAGTAGGTAATAAAATTAACTTACTGGGTTGGAACTACCAGTTTTTAAATAAATAGAATGAAACTATCAGTGTAATGTATATAATGAAAAACAGTTGCTGCACGCACACACACATTTGCCATGTAAATATATTTCTTCCTGTGGGTCATGTTAAAAAGTTCTAAGGACAGACTACAGCCCCCTTTTTTTTCTTCACTAGTAATTCTTCACTAGTCACTAGTCATTCCTTTACTTAGCCTCTATCCAGCCAGCCACCCATGCCCAGCTAAATATCCTGAGTGACCTCAGCCTTGTTCGCCATTCATAAATTACAGCAGAAGCATAGTGCCTGATACATAGCACATACTCAGCAACACTGATTCAATAAATGAGATTTATTTCACAAGGGCCACAAGAACTAGAGTCCACCCATTTTTCAGTTAGCATATTTATTTTGACTCCAAAGTAAATTAGTGCATGCTTCTCCTTTGCTGTTTCCTTTCAGGGTTTTCAACTAAGGGATGCGGGTGGACTGCTGACATTGACCTGTGCCTCTATTAACTACAAAATCAGCGTTTACATCTGTCATCCCAACCTTTCTCCAATGATCAATGTCCTCTTTTTACAGATGTGATCATTGAGGCCCAGAGTAGTGACTTAACCTGCTCAAAGTCACAGAGCTACCACATATGCTTATAACCCAATACACTACACCCTGCATGGTCTATGGGTATTCAACCCAGAGGG
Organism: Spilogale gracilis; assembly: GCA_004023965.1. Taxonomy (NCBI): domain Eukaryota; kingdom Metazoa; phylum Chordata; class Mammalia; order Carnivora; family Mephitidae; genus Spilogale; species Spilogale gracilis. The sequence continues at coordinate 171,127 of PITA01000167.1, forward strand.
ACCTCCCTATCTTCTCCTGTAAAAGCAGACTGGGATCTCAATGAGCCTGTAGCCCATTCATATAACACAATGAACTCATGAGGAAACCGAGTGTAATGAAGCCCTCCCATGACACAGGATTCCTGAGCACATCCCCGGTGTCACCTATATGAGTTCAACTTCGATAAAAGCTCCTTCCCAAGGACATCTTTGCTTGACCAGCAGTTCAGGGAACCAGAAGCTGCGTCAACAATCTACTCACAATAAGTAAGCATCAAATCGCATAACCACACTTTGTCTTCCTCATACTTAGATAAAAATTCTTCAAGTACTAAAAAGATCAATTATAGGTTACAGTGAAAAATATCTATAAATGTCTCTTTAAAATACTCTCCCATGTGTTTCTGTTCTAGAAACACTATTAAAAATTAAGAAGGGAAGATGGGACAATGTCTTTTGGAGGTTTCATTTTGCCTTTGTCTCTACCTCTCTTCACATCTCCCACAGTTTATCCATCTCCCGAGCCACGGTTCCCTGGCCCACAGTGTAGACAAATAACTGACTTCTGAGAAACACTGATTTATTCCTTAAAAAATATCTGAGGCACCTACTAGGTGCTAGACTTGTGTGAGATTTGAATTCATATGCATTTAATTGCCGAGGGTTTTGAAAGGAAGTCGAACTCTCTAATGGATTTTTTTAAGTGAGCATCACTTAAAAGTCCCACCAAATAAGAGGATCCATCGATAGAAATGCTTTTAAAGTAAGAGACATAGCTCAATGGCCAAAACATCTCAGGTGTGGTATTTGGTATAAACTCAGCCTCAGAACAACAGCCCCTCTCCTGAGATGAGAATGCCATTTGCTTCAAAGATGGAATATTAACCACTACAGGTCAGTGCCAGCCCATGTGGGGGACAAGGGCAAAGCAGAGAGGCCCTGCCCTCCAGAAGCTCAGTGTCCTGAAAGAGATGCCAAGGGCAGAAATAGCTAACATCAGTCAACCTTGAATCAATGCTCGTGAGTGCCTGTGACAGTGGGGTAGATGGGTCATGCAGAAGCACGGTGGTATAAACACACTTCTAATTCTAATCCCCTCAAGGAGCCTAGCAAAGGTTTCATAGAAAAGGTAACATTGGAGTATAGCCCTACAAAGATGCCAGGAATATTAATAACTCTGAGCAGATTTGCCAGGGAACAGGTTGGGGGACAATAGGCAGAGGGGAAAGTATATAACCTGTTAGGGGAAAAGGGTTTCTTCCTGGGGATAGGAGTGGGGATAAGGAGGTAAGAAAAGAAAGCTGTGGGCATCACAAATCATACAAGAATATATACACCAGGGTCTGAGGCCAAGCAAGTTCCTGGTCCCTGGACTGGTCCTTCTCTCGGCATCGTCTCAAGAAAACACCCCTCTTCGTGGGTGTCACACTGCCCCTCATGGCCTTGCTTAACCCTGGCAAAGTAAGTGGATATATCAACTTGGATAGGAGAACAGAAAAACTGCCCAGGAGAAGGGCCAGGAATTCTAAGGCCCCCGAGAATACAAGAATTATTTGTGTTCAAAACTTCATTCAGCCATCCTTGCCTCCTTCCACCCACTCATCCATCCATCCATCTTCCCTTTATTCCTCTACCCTCCATCCATCCACCCCTCCACCCATGTACCCCTTCCTCCATCCATCCATCCATCTGCCTTCCCAATCGTCCACCTACTCACCCAACCATCTAGTCCTTCATCCAACCATCCATCCATTCCTCAATCCTCCCTTCCTGCCTCTCCTCTTCACCCATTCACCCTTCCAGCCATATATCCCTCCCTCCTTCCATCCTTCCTTTTCTCCCTCCATCTACCCACCCATTCACTCATCCCTCTATCTCTCCCTCCCTCCCCTTCCCCATCTACTTATCCATCATATATTAAGCACCAATTATGCTGCTGCTTCAAGAGCTATCTCATCATAAAATACTCTCCAATTCTGGCTAAATTTTAATTATCACTTTATTTATTCCTCCATAATATTTTTTGTTTTAATATGTGACTCGTGCTTCTCCCAGAATAATGTGACAATAAGCTCTACCATATAAGGGAGCTAAGTTATAGTAATTATAATAGTAGAAATAATAGTGATGTTACCATTTGTGGAAAACTGACCTTGTCCCAGATTATCTGGCGAACCCTCACAATGGCTCCCAGAGACACCAGACTCATCCCCAGCTTAGACACCATGGGCATGCTGTGTTGAAGAAGCAAGGCCAAAATGGAAGGCCCAAGCCTGCCCAGCCCTTGTCCATGTTCTCAGGAGAGGGGAGGGAGCTGGGCAGGAATGCCTGGCTCTGGTTCATGCCTAGTCTCCTCCTGCCCCTGGAATAAGCCTATCCCATCTGCCTTCCTTTTTCACCCTATTTTTCCTTTAAAATTCTCAAAGCATTTCCCGGAAAGCTTAGGCCATTAACACTTAAAGTAGAAACCGAAAGGGGGAAACTATACACTAGAAAAATGACAAATTCAGTTGCCAACAGGCAAGCTACATCGTAATTCATTAGAGTTTTAAGGATTTTTCAGGTTTGGGTTTTTTTTTACTCCCCAAGGGCTACCAGGAATCCATTTCTATGGAGGGAAATAGATCCTCAAAAACTGAAGTTCCCCGGAGAAGGACAAATCTGCTTCTATTCTTTGTGTGTATTTTTATGTATCTATCTGTGTATGAGACACACAATGCTGAGAGGAGGGAAGGCGAAGGGAAGGAATTACCTTTAGGAATTCTTACTGCATGTTAATAAACTAACATGAGGTGCAACACCCATTCAAGAGCCAGACGCCAAATCCTTCTTCCCTTAACCAGACTTCTGACAGACCCAGGGTACCAGCAAGCATACAAGACTGTCCCAAACTCATCATGGCTGGAACCAAGCTTGTCAAACTCAGCCTACAATCTGCTCTTCTTCCTATGTTCCTTGGTTGGCTCTTGAGACTATTCAACAGGAAGGCCCTGCCCTGCTCCCCAAGCATCAGAGGGTCTCTCTCTAGCCTTCCCAAAGCCACATCCTTCCAGAGCAGAAGAGGCTCTAAGGACCCAAGGGAATGTGCCCACCCAGAACCAACATTCTTCCCCTTTTACACTCAGTACCACGTACCTGGGATCGTGAAATTCCCTACCCAAATGTCTTCCCTGAGGCTGCTTCTGGGATCTGTGTGGGTCCTTTCGCCAAGTGGTCCTCCTGGGGGCAGCCATGACCCTAGTGTGCAGCCCTAGGCCTAGGGTAGCTAAGAGGTGCTGCTGCAGAAAGGGAGTGTGGAGGAAGCACAGATGGTCCAGCTGGGGTGTTCCCACATGTTTCCGTGGACCCCTCACATGGCCAATGAGAGCCAGGAGTGCATAGGGAGAGAAAGGTGTCAGGCCACAGGCTGGGCTCTCCATTTCTGCTCCATCTCTGAGGACATAAATGCTAGGGAGAGACCTGGATTCTGCCTCTGAAACATCTCACTGATGCCCATTCTCCCGGTCTTCATTGCCCTGGTATGAAACCTTCCTCACCAGGCTTCTGGGCTCTCCCCAGGTCTCCCCATGTCTTCTTAGAACCTATACTAATGGGTGTGAGAGATTACATCCTGCCCTCATCCTCTACGGGACCTATGGTTAAAGTCTCCTACATGGAAACAAGTCCACCCATGCCCTCGTTCCTGCTCACCCTGTCAGCTCCGTCTCCTTTTCTCTGTGCCCAGATGCAGGGCTCTGCCCACAGCAGGCTCCTTGTCCTGATCCTACCCCACCCCACCTCCCTGCAAACATGGCAGTGCCCCAGCTGCTTGCCCCCCAGCCTGAATGCAACTTTCATTTGGCAAGCCCACTCCAGTTGCCAAATCCTTGTTGGTTCAACTGTCACCCCCTTTTTGAGTTCTCTGAACCCCAGGGCCTCCCAGGAAAATTTAATCAGGTGGCTTTTCTCTCTGAGGCTGCCACCGGTACTGGGAGACATTTCTGACTATTCCAAAGTCAGATTCTGTGTCTACCTGCCCCATTGTCCTGTGACCCCCACCCCCAGCCTGGTCTCTGCCTCCCAGCCCTGTGCAGAGACTGGAGGAGACATTTGAGGCCGAGAGCCCCTGGGCACTTTAAGGACCATACCCCATGGAAGCTAGGGGTATAAGAGCATTCTAATCATAACTGTTTGGAATAGCCGTTTGGAAAAGTTGGCCTTGGCCCTCAAGCAGACATCAAGCCAGACAATAAAAGCAAAGAGCAATACGGTGTTCACCGTGTACCCAATACACATGCATTAACACCGTAATCCTCCCAGGAGTCTTTTAACTGTCCCCATTTCACAGATGAGGAAACAGGGGCACCAAGAGGTTGTGTAACTTGCACAAGATCACACAGAGGCTGGAAGAGTCAGGATCTAATCCAGGTCCCTTGGCTCCAAAGCATGTTGTGCTTTCCTCTATACAACACCACTAATAGTAGTGGAGAACAGAGAAGGATCTTTCTTTACCAGAGATTACTGGGAAATTCTCCAGGCAAGGGCTCCTGTGATGTCGCTCACACGCTAATACTATATTCACTAAATACTAGTTTGTTGTTTTATTGTTTTTTGTTTTTTGAGATTTTATTTATTTACTTGAGAGAGAGAGCATGAGCAAAGGGAGTGGCAGAAGGAGAAGGAGAAGCAGATTCCCCACTGAGTGCAAACCCTGACACAGGGCTCAATCCCAGAACCTGAGCCAAAGGCAGACATTTAACCAAGTGAGCCACCCAGGCATCCCAACCAACACGAGTTCTTAAAGAATCTGAGGAGTTAACGATTCCTCTATGCAAGCACTACGATGACTGCCTTAAATTCACGTTTCTTACTCCTCACAGTGACCTCGTGATGTTGAGGCTACTTCCCCATTTTACAGATGGAAACCCCAAGGCCCTGAAGAGCAAAGCCACGCGCCCACAGGATGGAGCCAGCCAACAATGCAGCGGATACTCACAGCTGTCCCCTCTTACCCTGACATTCGCTTTCCGCCTTCTCTGGTAGCTATGCACTGGTTTTCCCAGAGAAGTATGGGTTTGGGATGCAGAAAGGACTAATTAGAAATCAAAGTCTATTATTAGCATTATTCACTAAAAATGGTATATTTCCATTCTTCCCTGAACCTGCGATGCAGACAAGAGGCCATGAGTGATGCGGGACACTGAGCCTCGCCTGAGTCCGGGCCTGGGACAGTGGGTCCCCAGAGCGAGGAGGAGCCAGAGCTGTCCGGGGCTACCCAGAGCCCAGCTTCAGCCTCGGCGTCTGACTCTTGCTGCCACCCTGTGACCAACTGCCGCAATCACAGGCGGGGAGCACAGTGGACCAGCCGGGTCAGGGATGGGGGGGAGCCCCAGATGGACTCCCCTGCAAGAGCTCTCAGAGTCTCCCCCTGCAGATCCCAGTTGTGGGTGGGAAAGCCACACAGCCAAGCTGGGCATGGAGAAGAGAGCTGCAGGCCCAGGGAACCCCTAGCCTCCTCTGTGGGGGCACCTGGACTCAATCCTCTGAGGAGTGATGTCCCAAGGCTCCAGGGCCGGATCCTGGATGGGCAACCAGACGCCATCACCGAGACCTTGGAGACCTACTGACCCTGCTCCCGCCTGTCCTATGGGGGAAGAAGAAGGCCCCTGTCGGCCTCAAAGGAGTGATGGGCATAGAGAATGCACCTCCAACTAGACCCACACTTTTCTGGAAGCTGAGCTCTGCCGCCATACTCTCTCCAAAAGGTAGACTTATTTTCACAGCAAGACTTTGGAGACATAGGGAAACCCAGAGTCCTCAAGGTCAGGGAAACATCTCGGGTATAGAGAGAGCACAGAACAGTGGGACAGATGCATGTTTCAACTTCCCTTGAGGCTTCTTCCCTGGGTGACCCAGGCCGGCCAGCTGCCCTCCCAAAGTATAGCTCCTGCCCTGTGTGCTGGGAGTTATCACACCTGCTCCCCAGGGTCCTTGGGAGGATTCAATGAGAAGAATGTGGGTCCCCCCTGCACAGTGGTGAGCAATTATAGGCTGGGCCATCGCTGGTTAGTTATCCTGAGCACTGAGCCTCCCTCAAACTCTACATGCTCCAGCTTCAAGTTAATTCAGCTGCCCTCTTGCCTCCATTTCTCCAGTCACTTACTGATTGCAGGACACGGAGCAAGTTATTTGAAGGTTCCAGCCTCAGTTTCCCCATCTGTAAGGCAGGCCAAATAAGGAGTACATCTCTCTCAGGGGGAAATGGTTAGGATTATACTTAATGATGCAATTTGAGGGCCGAGCACACCGTCCTGCTCAGAGAACACTTTGCGGATAAATGCTCACTAACATAAAATGCTGCCCCTTTCTGAAAGGCAAGCTGCTGGAGACGGCACCAGGGAGGGAGACACAAGCTGCAACTCCTGCCCATGGTGGAGGAGAGCCTCCGGCCAGACCCCCCCCCCAAATGTGCCTCCCCAGAATTCCACTGCAGAGAGAGTAGGGCTCCAGCTTCATGTCTGCTCCAAAGGGGCCCCCACTGAGCTAACCACAGGATCCTGGATTTGTCTTCAGCAGGAGAACAGAAAATCATCTCCCGCCAGGCTACAAGCCATCTCACCGGATGTCTCCTTTGAGAAAAGAGAAGAGATTTCCACAACGGAACAGCAGAACATAGGTGGGAACAGAGAACAGTCATAGGCTGAGCCAAGGAGCAAAAGGCATCGGTCACCTGGAGGGGACCAAGGAGCGGGAATCAAAACCGTTGGTCTCCTACTCCCAGATTTCTGCTGCTTGATCCATGGCCGTGATTTGAGAAGCAGCCAAGAACTCTGAACAACGGGAAAGGCGAAGGCTTTGACATGTTCTGGGGTGTCGGGTGGCCCCCTCCAAGCCTTTCCACAGGGCAAAGCAGCCACCCAAGTCCCTAAGGGCTGCAGATGTGGACGACCGCCACCGAAATCTTGGCTCCCAAGGGCAGCTTATAAAAGCACCACTGAATCACTCCTAACAACTCCTTCCGGGCAGGAGCAACCTGCACCTTATTTCTGGAAATAAGGGAATCAGGGCTCGAGATTCAGCGTCATCTGAAGACACCGCCTTCCACGGCGGCTCCCTTGGGCCCTCCTGGGTGTGTGGAGGTGCCAGGGTGCACGGAGCTCACTCACAGAAAGGGACTGTCATCACCTGAGGGCAGCAGGTCACTCACCCTCCCCCCACAGCCACACCAAGATCAGGAGCAAGCACCAACCACCCTGTCATCCTACAGCCTCACCCTCTCTGCCCCACTGCAAGGTCTCTCTTCCCAGCGGTGTTGGGGTGCTCCGCTATGTCACATGCTTCGCTGGAGAGCCCCCGCGGTACAGGGATATTCAGTGGCAGACTACGCTCTGCTGTTTATGACCACTCACATACCGAAAGTGTCTGGATTGTTTCTCTTCTTCCTTATACATTTCTGTGATAGTAAATGAATAAGCAGACACTTCCCTAAAAGAAAAAAATGCAATTCTTTACAACAGTGTCTGCCGTCCTGATTTTTCCAGCGAGGAGTAAACAGATTCAGTACCTAGATTCCAGAAATCCATATGGAAGCCTACCGGGTGCTTTCGCTATCAAAATGCAACCCCCCCCCCCCAGCTTCCTGACATCGTACAATGCAAGCTCATATTATCTGGGGTTTAGAGACTGCGACATAATTGGCAATATAACTCATTTTATAATTAGTCATTGTTAATTCCTATTATTACTGTTCCCCTTAATTTATTTGACTGCTAAAACAACTGCATTTGGGAGATTAAGGAAGCAGTTTGCACTCCCCCAGCCAACACTTAGATCCTGGTCTATCTTTTTAAAGTCAGTCTTTTGGGTAGGAGCCAATCCAAATTCTCAAATTGTTTTGGGGAGCCCAAACGTTGATATCTAAAGTGACACCCAATATCCTAATACCTCCCTCTAGCCCACACACAGGGCAGCTAAAATACACATACAATGGATCCCTGGGATGTTTGAAAGCTCAATCTGTATGAATAATAGTTTTTACAATGAATCAAATTCCTATAGTCCTAAAGTCTGATGGTTAGAATAGTAAAAATAAAAATGACATTTGCCATTACTGAGTCTCTTCTATGTGCTAAGCACCTGACATACATTATTTTACGTAATCTTCATTATAACTCTAATAAGTGGATATTATTTTTCTCTTAGTAAACTGAAACTCAGGGAGGCTGAGTCACTTGCTCAGGCCCACACACCCCATAAGCAGCACAGATTTAAGCCCAGGTATGTCTGACTGCAGAGCATTGCTTTGAGCCCCAAGTCGGTTGTCCCACAGATGTAGGGAAAAATAAAGGTCATTTAGTCCAACCAATGCCAAGTGGTCTCCCAGGAAAGCCTGAGTATGGAACACAGCCAGATGCTACAGGGGAAACAAAGAAGGCAAATGAGTACATGCACACACGTGTGTGCAAATACACACACAGCAGCAAGAATGGAGAGTACTAACAAATGACACATCTGGCACAGTGACTCCCCTTGAAAGGAAAGCTCCAAGGGCATAATCAGAAATGGGACAGACAGATAGACAGGGATGTTCATGCAAACACTGCTGACACTGGGGGGAAAGAAAACCCATGTTAGAAAACCTTCCTGTTGGAATTGGGGGAAGGTGACACCCCACATTCACATGACAAAAGGTTTTGTAGCCAGAGAACAGATCACTCTGAAGAATGCTAAGTGATAAGAGGACATATTCCTGCTATAAAGTTAGGAGAAAAAAAATTTCATATCTACAGTTTAATTCCAACTTCAAGCAGCCTGAAAGAAATGCTACAAAATTTTAATGTGGTTATTCTTGCAACATGAGATTAGGAATAATTCTTTTTCCATTATGTCATCTGGTACTTTCCAAGTTTTCAAGGAAGAGAATGAATTTTATTTTTCATAGGAAAAGAATCATATTAAGTGGCCCCTACCCCGCCTGAATGCACTTGAAATGTCTTGCCATTATAAAATTGTTGGTACAATTCAATCCCATTTATGTAAAGTAAAAATGCATATATGCATACACACACATAGTCAAAGGAAAAAATACTAGAAGGAATGTACCCAAATATTAACACTGATCAGGCCAGAATTGCAGTTGTTCATATTTGCTCTTTATTTATCTGTATTTCAAAAAATTTCCACAGTAAACAGATAACGCTTTGTAATGTAAAAAGCAGTAGTTTGTCCTAAGTTATTCTTTCTTCCTCGGTGGTCATCCAGCATGAAGTCTGGAACACTGCCCTGGAAGGAGACTCTTGTCTCTGGCCCCTTTAAGAGGCCACATGGCTGCACAAGGACTGCCCCTGGGAGAGTGAACTGGGCATTTCTGTTGAGGAAAAGTCACCTACCCGACCACTTGGTCTGGTCTAGGGATTTCTTCGATTCTGGGAAGAAGAGCAATGAGGGAGAAGAATCTGGCCAGATCCCTGCAGGGCTGCTGGCATGACTGAGGTGCACATCAGCTCCCTACTCCCTGTGACGGGAACAAAATCTGGGGCACAGAAATCAAGTCATGACCGGCTTCTCATGGTACCCAGAGGACCAGTATTAGCTAGTTGCTCCTTTAGCACTCAGGGCCGCTGTCGTGGCGCTCACTCTTGAGAAGGGCACCTGCACCTGCCACTGACTAGCACAGTCAGTTCCCACGGGTCCCCTGACAGATGTACATGATGCCAGGAAGGAAGGATGGTTCAAGGCTTGCCTGAATTCCTGGCTCTATCACTTCCTAGCCAAGTGACTTTGGGAAGGCTAATTAATAGTCTCTGTGCCTCAGTTTCTACCTTGGTTAAATAGAGATAATAATGGAGCAGCTTGCCAGCAGGGTTCTGGGAGGATTAAATGAGTGAATAGGTATTAGGTGTTTTTGAATGCTGTCTGGCTTGCGGTAAATTCAAGAGTATCGCTGTGTTGTCATCACCACCATCACAAGGCTTTGCCCTAGGAAGCCACAAGTAATTAGAAACCAAGTCAACCGTGATGAGCACAAGTGAGGTACAAAGGGCCAACGAGGACAGAGATTGCAAAAGACTGCCCAAAGGCAGTAGCAACTGGGTCAGGGGCCCAGCACAAAGCTCCGATCCAGCAGGAGCTCAAAGTTGACTGCTGAATTCAGGAACTAGGCTATGAGGACTGAGACTTCAACCAGAAGCTCTAGGGACAAGGATGGGAGTTCGGGGCAGTAGGAGCAAGTAAAGCAAAGGCCAAAAAGAAAGTATGGGGTGAGTTTTGGGGACCCAGAACTCAAGTAAGGAGTTGAAGTATGGGCACACTCAGGGTGGTGAGGGTAAGCCTGGGCCAGGACAGGTGAGGAGGCATCACAAGGACCCAAGGCTCCTTCATCTACTTCTTTGTCCTATTAATTCCTGCCAGCCCTCAAGTCTCAGCTGAAGTTGGTCCCTTTCACAAAGCCTTCTCGGACCCTGGGCCAGAACAGGTCTTCAGGTCCCATGCTTCACCACAGGAGACTTGCATGTGGTCGTCTAATTCTAACTCTAACTCTTTGAGAAATGCCTGATTTCCACACCAGACCGTCATCTCCATAAAGTCGCAGACATTCTGATTTTTCTTGTCCTGTACCCCAAAGCCAGCACAAGACTTGGGACACAGTAACAAGACACAAGAGTGTCTGTTCTGTTGAATGATAAGTGAATGATTAAAATCATCAAATTCAGACTGTTTTCTTGTCTTCCTGGCCAGGGACCACTCACGGTCCAAGGCAGCCATGTGCTCTCTGGAGATGCTCTCTACCTCCTCCCTCTACGTGAAAAGGAGAAATGGAGAAAAAATGTGTTATTGATGTATTTTGACATCCTGGGCTAAAAGCTGCTATACAAGAAGCAAAGTATTAATAGCCATCATCTCTCAGATGTTCATACTGTACTATTCAAAGGCTGAATTCAAGGACTTTTCAAGAAAAAAACAAAAAAGCAGAAAGGGACTCTCTCCACTCTTCAGCCCCTCTGCTGCTCTCTCTCCTCTCTCAACCCAGAAGCAATACCCACAAAACAGATTTAAGAAAGAGAGGCTCACAGTGAAGCTTCTAGCCCACTGCAGTTGGCGTGTACAGGCTTTGGGGCTGAGCTAAAAGGCTTAAATCACCTCTGCAACACACAAGAGAAAGACGACACACACACCAGGTAGATGAGCATAGATCAGCAGGGAAAGCTTTCTCTCACCACGTCTTAGAAAAAGCACTTCAAATGGGGCTGTGGTGGGTCTAGGCTATTTCAACATCCTAGTGGGACTTCACAGCTAATTCAGAATATAAGTGCTTTTAAGGAGCTTTCTTCCTAAGAAGATAAAGGTTACCAGTCTGTCATTTTGCCCCAGAATGAACAATAACCAGATAATTAGTTTCTACACAGCCATGAGGACACCTCCAATATAACTTCTTGGGGTGTCATTCTGGAAAGTTTACGGGCACATACACACATGAGCATATCCCCAAATGCCTCGCCTTCAGAGAGCGGGGAACAAGTGGTGTTTCTCCTGCAAATTTAGATAACCCTTTACTTCGGAGACCACAGCCCCTATTAGTTGCGGGTTGTAGCTGAGGACAGTGCAGAGCTGGTGTGAATCTCTGATCTGTCTTTTAGGATCTGGCTGATGTCTCTGGGCCTCCATTTTCTCAGCCTATCAAGTTCATTCATTGTCTGCACTCATTCATGTATTCCGCAAACGTTTACTGATAGAGACTGGCATGGGAACCAGAAAGAGAGCGTTGAACAAGCCACAGGTCTTGCTCTGGAGAGTGAATGTCCTCTAGGTGAGGTAGCACCACCAGCCCAGGGGGCGCGGGCATGACTCTAAGAAGGTAAGAATTACCGGGGCGCCTGGGTGGCTCAGTTGGTTGAGCGACTGCCTTTGGCTCGGGTCATGGTCCCGGAGACCCGGGATCGAGCCCCGTGTTAGGCTCCCTGCTCGGTAGGAAGCCTGCTTCTCCCTCTCTCACTCCCCCTGCTTGTGTTCCCTCTCTGGCTGTGTTTCTCTCTGTCAAATAAATAAATAAAATCTTTAAAAAAAAAAAAAAAAGAAGAAGAAGATAAGAATTACCATAATGGTTGCTGCCTTCCATTGAATTCCTACAACTGCCAGACGCTGAGCTGAATTTTGCAGTCATGAGCTAATGTAAAAATCTTTACAACAGTCCAGTGAGATAAGGATTACTTAAAAAAGAGGGAACCCTGATATGACATGACCGCTTAAGGCCATCAAACACCCACAGGTAGCTTCAGCTTCAGACATCGGCTGACCGTGATGTCAAGTGACTGGGGTTTCCAGAACATACAAGTCCCATGCTGCTCAGGTTACATCTCAGCCTTCCCTCCCCTGAGAGACTCCCGCTCCAGTCTCCTGGCTCCAGCCTGAAAAGAACACAGCACACTTGTTGAATGAATGCTGGCTTTTTTTTTTTTTTTTAATTTGGCAGTTTAAAGCAATTAACGTCATTTAGTCAGGCGTGTTATTAAGTCAACATTCAAGGGAGGGTGGATCAGGGGAAATGAATATACCAGGTTATATAAATGTCAATTTACTCACTGTCTAAAATATCACAGAACTTCATCATATGTCAAATATTTTAGTCCCTTTTATTTTTGCCTTTTATATCCAAAGATGACTCCATTCCCTGACACAACTCTCAGAACGAGTCTGCAGTAAAAGAACGCTTGGGAAATACATTGGGAAAAATGGGAAGGAGGATTTACCAGGATGGGATGTCATTTTGGCCTCCTCTGACCCTGATGCCACGCTATCTTCTCTTGGCCATTCGGCAAAGTCCGCTTCATCATCTACAAGAGTCTGCACTGGTGTGCATCGCTGGCCCCGCTGGACTCCAAGCACCTTGGTGCAGCCAGAAGATCACCGCATCCCCTTCCCCCGCGGGTACCTCTGCGCACTGAGGCAGGGCAGCCTGTGTGGGTGGGGGTGCAGATGCTGGCATAATGTGGACACAGCGCCCACCCATCTCATGGTGGAGCATACTAGGAAACGAGGTGGGGCCTGCCCTCCTCTGGAAGCATGCTGAGTCTCAGCACAGAGGGACCTTCAAGCTCCATCACACACAGGCCCAGAGAGAAGCAGCGAGCTGCTCCAAGTCTGCAAAGTCAGCAGCAGCAGGGCCCAAGCTAGGACCTGGACCTCAGACTTCCAGGCAGGGCCCTGCCCTCTCTAGCCCTGTGACCCTCTGGTTCAACCACATCATGCCCAAGTAACCAAAAGAGGAGGGAGGGGTGTACAAAAACAGAACTGGAAACCAAGGTCAGAGAAGCCAAATCTAAATGGTAGGAAGATAAATTCTTGGGAGGAGGTGGAATCACCCAGTCAATCTTTAACAGACAAATGTAAACATATGCAGTCATATCCGCATGGGGGGTGGTCCTCCACCTGGCTCCTCCATCACTAGCTTCATGATCAAACATTTTCTCAAATACAACATGAAGATGGTCGTGAGCATGGGCTGGTTGTGAGCATGAAGTCACAGGAGCTCTATGTACTGTCTCATTCCCCAAACATTCACGGAGCATCTCCCTGGGCCCGGTCCTGGCTGTGCCAACAAGGCCAAGGCATCGTTCCTGGCCTCAGAGAGACAACGAACACTTGGTCAGAGAAGATGATGAGAAAACAAGTGTCCAGCAGGTACAATAACAAATATCAGATGCAGGGATGCTCTAAGAGCAGGAGGCCAATATAACATAGATAGGCAAACTCCTCGTAAATTCCATTAAGTGTTAAGTAAAATATCAGGTATTTTAAAGCCCACTGCTCACCCTATGCTTCCCAAAGCTGCCTCTTCCACTCTCCTCCCTGTCTCACATTTCCTCGCCACCATGCCACCCACACAGCATCTCTAGCTGGGCTGCCCATGGTGTACCACCTGCAACCAACTAAGCTGGCTGTTGGCAAGAGGAAAAGGTAACTGCAAACAGGTAAGAACAGGGTCACAGTCAGACAGCCCTGAGTTCAAGAACCAGTGCCATCACTTATTAACTAAGTTGCCATGGTCAAGTCATTTCACCTCCTTGAACCTGTGTCCTCACCCAGAAAATGGTGCTATCAGAGTACCTGTCTCATGGGATAGTTGAAAAGCTTAGCATTGCAACTGGCTGATTAATGTTATCTACCACTATCTCTCATTATTATTAAGGAAGACACAGCTTTAACCCCCAAATCAATGCTGCACCTCCCAGAATGAAAATGAACTTGCCTATAATTTACCCTGGTAAACACTGAGGGCACTGTTCCTCTCTCCACATATTTATGACATTGTAAAAACAATGTATTGGTCACAGCCAGCCTTCCAAAATGAATAGAAAGAGAAAAATGGGTTACACATGAGTTGAACAGAATGGAATAGAAAATAATGAATAGAATAGAATAGAATAGAATAGAATAGAATAGAATAGAATAGAATAGAATATAAAAGGAAAAATCTAGTAAGAGTCCAGTCAAATAAAATAGACCAGACTGCACTGCAGAGAAGAAAGCTAATGCTGCATGAGAGCTGCATTGCACATGCGAAGTTGTAGGCAATGGGTTGCACTGAACTGTGCATTTCTTACTTAGGGTCATGGTCAAAAAAGTATGAAAGCCGCCGACTTAGGAAAAATGTAGTTTTGTGCCCAACGGGTCCCTGGGGGAGCAATTCTTGTACCAGGGAGATTAGGAACAGCCCTTTTATGGGAAGCAGATGGCGTCTTTCATATTGATGTTCACCAAACAATTTTCTGTTAAAGGTCCCAGTAACCTATTTGGTAGGAAGAAAAGCCATCAGTGATAGGTCAACAAATTTCTCTCCATCTTACAAATTGGAGAATGGCCACTTCAACTGTGCTCAGTGATTTCTACATAAACTGCTTCAACAATCAGACGTGCTCCTGGGTACCTTCAGACCTAAGAGATAAAATGCCTGACTTGTTCCAAAGCCCCCACCACTTTTGTTGCAGAGAAAATCTCCATTCACGCCAGGCACACTGAGGAGACCGGGTTTGGGAACAGAGCAGCCACAGCCTCTGGCCCAGAACAGCACAGACTTCATGCCCACAGATACGTAAGCAAACCACAGCGAGAAGATGTGCACCTTTCCTTCCAGTGGGAAAGAGAGGGAATAATTTGGTCTCTTTAGGGGAATCCAGAAGCCCTCCCAGAGGTGGGATACAAACAGTGATTCTCTGAGTATGGTCTGTGGACCACCAACATCAGAATGACCTAAGATGTTTGGCAGAATGCAGGTGCCCGGGCTCTGGGCCAAGCTTACTGAGTCGGAAACGCCTGAGGTAGGGCCCTGGAAGAATGCATTTCAATAAGCTCTCCAGGTGATAGTTCAGCAGGCGGAAGTTTGACATCTTTCAGAGGCAGGGCTCAGCAGTTAGCCCAGCTCAACGGGGTCAGCAGTGTGGATGATGAGACTGGCGTGGGCCGAAGCACAGAGGCATGACACCACCTGGTGTGCTGGGGAGTGTGCGCTGCGCGCTCCAATGCATTCAGGGTGAGGATGCAGAAGGTGGCCACAGCAGCAAGGGGATCTGGGCACCCAACACAGCTCCACACGCCGCCCTGAGTGTTCAATGGGCGTTTGTTAAGGCAGGAAGGAGTGAGGGAAGGAAGGAAAAAACATTTCCAACATTTGGTCAAAAGCAAATGTGTTCTCGTGAGTCCGTTAAGACAGCTGAAGATTTTCCTAAACCATAGTATTCTCCCCTAAATGAAGCGATCGGTCATGTGCACCTCCCCTATTGAAAAGGAGATGGTTGAGGCCTCGGGTTTCCAGACAGGTTTCTCAATGTTGAATAAACACATTTTTTGACTACTTGTTCTGTCTCCTGCTCCCTGAACTCAATGAAGATCATACTAATAAGGGGACTATTCCCTACAACACACTGGGACAAAATATTATGGCTGTTAGAAACAGACACATTGGGATGCCTGGGTGGTGCAGTAGGTTAAGTGTCTGACTCTTGATTTTGGCTCAGGTCATGACCTCAGGGTCCTGAGACTGAGCCTCACGTGGGATCCCCACCAGGTGTGGAGCCTGCTTAAGATTCTCCCTCTCCCTCTCTCTCTCTCTACCCTTCCCTCAACTCAGGCAAGTGTGCTGTGCACATTCTTTTGCTCTCCCTAAAATAAATTTAAAAATAAAATTTTAACACAGACCCACTGAGGAACATTTTCACCAAGGGACATTCAAGCTTCAGTGTGGCTAGACTGGAGGACAGGCTACACAAAGCAGGGCTCCTGTGGGATCCAGCAGGGGAGCTCTGAAAGGCCTGGGCAGTCGGGGCGAGCAGCTATCTCTCTCCTTCCTCTAAGAAGCCCACTGTGGGACCTGGAGCCTTCCTTCCCTCTGTGGTCTTGATGTCCTCATGAATGCACGAGCTGGCAGTCAAAACACCAGTGCTCCAGGCCTGTCCTGTTCCTGATTCACTGTGCCACGGGGCATGTCACCAGGCTCGAGCACTCATGGCTGGGGGGCCGGGCTCCCAAGATCTGCCCCAGCTCAGAGGTCCTCTCCCTCCCCTCTGAGTCGTCACACTCAGCAGGAAGGTAGAAATTGGGCATCAGATTAAGGTCACTGTGGGGCCACATGGCAAATACCAGGGATGGTCCATGGAGCAAAGCCCATCCGAGGAAGCCTCACAGCCTCCACAGAGAGCCCTTCCGCAGGAGCTGGACGGAGACTCTTCCGTAAGCCTCCAAATGCAATACTTTTGGGCCTGATACTAGGGATAGTGGGGCTGGAGTTAAACATCTTCTGGCAAAACTGCCCCCCATTAAATCCACGTAATTTAATTCCAACTCCCCAACCAGCTGCTCCCCTCAGTCTCAGAGGACCAGTGCTTGGTGGGAGATTTCTGCATATCCGAGGGCCAGGCCTGGGGGAGAAAGTAGACAAGGGCACCTGCAGGACACAAAAGCAAATGCAAATAACCACCCCTCATGCCCCCACTGGCCATATGGCCTCTTGCAGGGTTTCCTGCTTTTGAAGGTGGGGGTACCTGTCTTGCACGCAGGCTGCAGCTGGGACACTGTGGGGGAGCAGGGAAGTATGGATGCTGCAGTTCTGCACGGCAGCAGTGCCCTGAGTGCACACGCACAAACCTATCCCGGGGATGTAAAGAAGAAACAGACAAATAAAAAATAAAGCAAGCTGCACAGAGAAGGTGAAATCCGGCCCACCAAACGCTGTGCGGCATCCTGACGCCAGCAGGGCCTCGGAGAAGGTGAAAGGGTCAGAAATTAAAATTCTCATTTCTCCCTGATGCCACTGGGAATGTGACACCCGAGTACTTCATGGAATTAGCTGCAGCAGCTCCCTAATTGCCTCTGCCGAGTTGCCTCCCCCAGGTTGATGGTGGCGGCTGCGGCGGAGGCCCCATCAGTCTCGCTTGGTGCTCCCCGTGTACCCGCAGCACTGGGGTGCTCCCGCCACAGCTGCTGGGCTCCGCGCCGCGGAGGTGCTGGGACCCCTCCGCCCAGCTGGGAGGCTTCTGGGGGAGACTCTTCCATGTGTTCCTGATGCTGCCGGGATGCTCCCTAGGGGCAAGCAGGGGGCCGCAGGCTGGAAAAGTGAGGACCAGCTGGCTCCAATGTCAGGCAGCCCCTGTGGGTACCAAGAAGGTTGTGGGTGACGGACCTGCCTGCCGGGCTTTAGAGCTGGATTGCTGCAGCCAGGAGGCACCCGAGCCTGATGCTAGGGATTCATAAAGCCCAGTGTTAGAGTAAGTGGGGAATGAGATGTGAAGGCCCTAGTTCTTGGCCTGTACTCAATATTGTTCTTACTCGGATCACCAGCACGGGAACACCAGAAAGAAAAAAAAAAAAAAAAAAAAAACCTCGGCAAGTTTCTTCCTTTGTTTAATCTGTACATCCCACAAACAACTGCTGAAATCCACCCGAAGATGGCTCTGTGCTAAGTGCCAAAGGAGGACCCTCTCTGGTCAGAAACAGCAAGTCTGCCCTTGGGGAATTTAAGGTCCAGTCAGCTGCCTCCTTCCTGACACCCCACACAGAAAGAGATAAGGGGTCCTCAGGACATCACGCTTCCTCAGGACTGCCAGGGGCACGAATAGAGCTGCCAGACTCATTCCATGCAAAATAAAACTGACCCTAGTGGGTCCAAGGGCTATGGCCTTCAAGCTAGCTGTCAATCAGGCAGAAAAACCAAACTGTGTATCTGCCTTGAAAAAAATAATAAATAAGCACCAACAAACATGCAGGGAAGAGAGAGACAAAGAATGAGCACATCAAAAACCAAGGAGCTGAAATGTACTGGGCATGAAGACTGTCACTGGCTGACACAGCTAATCCTCCCCATGACCCCATTTTACAGGTAAGGAATCTGAGGCCCAGAAGTGAAGCTAAGAAACACAGCTGGGTTTCCAGCCAGATCCATCTTGTACCAGGGTCCTGCCTATGATCCTCTGTTACCATAATGGGGAATACAAAAAGGGAAACCGAACCAAATTCAATGAGATTCTCAGAAAGGCTTCCTAAGAATCAGAGCTGATGTGGGAAGGGCTGGCTGACCCTCAAGGGAATCAAAGACAAGCAGCGTCATGTTATTATAATAAAAGAGAAAACTGGAGAAAGCTAGAAGGGTTCCCAGACCCTTCCCTTATCATTGCCCCCCTTTCAATTCCGTACCATGAAAGCAGATGAAAATGCATCCAAATAAGATGAAGAATTCCAAAGGGGAAAGTACTAAGGATGAGGAAGACGTTTCCACCACCAGTCCCGCCCAAAACATGCTGGTCCTGGAAACATACAGAGGTCCCAGCCCAGGCACCTGAACAGAACTCTCGAGACACAGGCTCCAATTGGGCCTGCCTTTGTCACTTGGAACTGGGTAACCTTGGGCAAAGCTACAATCTCTGCTTTGGTTTCTGTCTGTCTAAAATGGAGGGGATGACAGATCGACCTCAGGAGTGGTTGTGAGGATTTAAGAATAAAAATAAAACACATGGCATAACACAAGCCGCTCAGCACTGGGCAGCTTTAATGGAGGTCTCCAAAGAAGGCCTCCTGGTGGCCTGATGTTAGCTCTCACCCCAGCGGAGGGACGGCTCTCTCCAGCAGCCAACGTGCCCGGGGTGCGGGAGCAACTCTTGAGGAATGATGACAGGAGCCCACCCTTCCTAAACGCTGTCCGTGAGCCACTTGTTGTGAAGCATCCTGTGTCTATCTCCTCGTTTGGACTTCTCAGCTCCAGCCTAGAAGTTACTACTGTCGTGTCCATTCGGCAGATAGAAACCATGAGGCTTCACAACTGACTTGTAGGGGTAGTACTGGATTCAAATCTGGTTTAGCCTGACTCAGATCCCAACCTTCCCCATCATAGTTCTGCCTTCCCAAGACCAGCTGCCTCCCTTAAAAGTAAGTTTTTAAAGACCAATAATCCCCTGATTTCTTTCTAAGTCTATATAATCTTCCTAACATTCCTAGCACATTTTTTCATGCCGAAAAAAAAAAAAAAGACAAAACAAAACAAAAAACAACCTGAGAATCTTGCTATTTAAGTAGAAAATCCAGCTGTGGCTCCCTAATTCTGAAATTCCTGTCCTGGGAAATGTATGTTGTTGGCTGTTTTGAAAAGATTAGTGAGCCGTGAGCCCTTTCCTGAGAGGATTTCATCTTCTTGCAGGGTGACCAGATGATCCAGATGCTCTGAAAAACTCAAACCTGGCCACAGACATTGGAATTTGTGTTTTTAAGATTTTATTTATTTATATGACAGAGAGAAACACAGCCAAAGAGGGAACACAGCAGGAGGAGTGAGAGAGGGAGAAGCAGGCTTCCCACCAAGCAGGGAGCCCGATGCAGAGTTCAATACCGGGACCCTGGGATCATGACCCGAGCCAAAGGCAGACACATAACGAATGAGCCTCCCAGGAGCCCCCGACCTTGGGATTTTAAAGCAGACCTCAGTTTTTTTTACAAAAGGAAACAGCCTGTGTATATTAAAACACACACACACACCTTTTACTGGTTGTCTGGTGGCGGTTCCCTTACACAGGGTCCTCTGTTCTGGTTTGCAAATGCAAAGCCTTCTAACAGGGGCACAAGCCAAAACCGAGAAGAAAAAACACTCAAACTCCAGCATTAACATCAGAGAAGCCAAATGACTGTCAGTGGGCAAAAACCTGTGCCCATTGCGCTGCTGGTACATGATGTGATCATGTTGTGTTAGTAGAAATTTCACGGATAATGGAAAGTGGTAGGAAGCTAAGAGTAAAGCTGTATGTTATGACTCGTGGCCAGAGATTACCTACTTCCCATGGATTTATCGCCTCCCACACCTATTGTTCTTTTTACAATATTTTTCTGCCTCTGCCCAACAAAGCACAATAGAAAGGTACAAAGAGCCAAAGCCCCAGCCAATGTTTCCAACTCTCCCCTTGCTTTGCAAATTACAGTACAGTGTTATAGCAAGAACAAACTTGAATCTCCCAACTGCCCACCTTTACTGTACGAAGGACCGTATTAGAAGAATTCGGGAAAAAGCAAAAGAAATCCACCCCCTTGGGGATGACATAAATGCTTTCATTTGCCATCGTGCTTCTGTCAACGTTAAATGAGCGTGCCATTCATTGTCTCTGTTTTATGAACCCATCATGGGGTCCAAGTGACTACAATTCCAGGAGTCTCTTCAGTTCTTCATTAAAAATGAAGTGGGACACTATAAATAAGAGGCTTCCCATGTGCCACATATTGTTCTAAACTACTTCATATGGGTTATGTCACTTAATCCTCCCCGATGCCCTATAACACAGGTGCTTTCATTAGTCGTTCTATTTGCTGATGAGCAAACCACGGCCCAGGGAGGTAGAACCGGTGACTGGCAGAGCAGAATTCAACTCCAAGGCCCGTGCTCTTTTTTAAAATCTCTCTTCAGCTGTGCCATGTTCCCTGTAATAGAAATCTAGATTTTTCTAAAACCAGACACTTTGTTCTCTCCTGGGAGCCAAGAGTTAGCATCTGTCAAGAAGGAAATGCAGGGTCAAGTTTACGTCATGGGAAGGTCTAGACCCGGGGAAATCCCAACAGACCAATTACACCTTTCACTCCGTTTTCATGCAAAATGCCCAAGTCTCAGGAAAAGATGTCAAGTCGTTAAGTGTATGACACCACATTTGCCACATTTAGAGACCTGGGCAAACAGAAGAAGAGCAGGTTTGACTTTTCAGGGAAAACACAAAGGGAGATGCTCCCATTTTTCCCAGAACGGCTGAATCCTCTTGTCTTGGCTGAGACGGCATCCTGCGTGGGGATCCCACAAGACTGTTCTCTTCCTGGCAGCTCTGCCCTCCAGGCTGAGAATAGGGGTTAAGGGGCCTGACACAGTCCCCTCTCCCCCGCCAGCCAGGGCCAGACCAGCTAACCCTGCCCACTCTCCCCTAGGAACCATTTCTTCGTCCCCCAAAAGGCACAAGCCCACAATGGGGGTTAGAGAGTCCTTCCTAGCCTTGCTGAGCGCACATCCCGATACCCTACCTGAGGAAGCATGTCTGGGGGAAAGAAAGGCAAGGGCTCTGTCCTCCCAACCTACCCAACCCTTCCCATCCTGTTGCAGTCCTGCAGACCCCACTGAAGCCTGTGCTCAGGTGGGATCAGCCCACAGGTGGCCTGTCCTAGAAAGGAAAATCCCAGGCTTTGGGGGGTCAAAGCAAACCAGTGTGAGTCCCAGCCCCACTACATGGCCAGCTGTTCTACCCCCCGAGCTGCAAGAGCCACCTGCAAGAGGTAGGGAATGGGGGCCGCCTCCAGAGAGAACCAAGGACCACATCAGATGCCTTATATGATCTACTTTCCTTACAAAGAATGCTTGGTTCATACTGAACACTTGAAAGAAAAAAGTCCATTTCCTTCCTATCCAGCCCTCATCAACCATCTGTCTACCTAAGCTGGTTATGACCTTGGTGGATTTCAAGACACTGCCAGTGCAGTGAGACTCTGATGTTCCATAACATTCCTGGGCAAATGGTTCTTGGGCACTTCTCTGAACAACCCGGCCCAAGTGGAACTAGCACAGATCTGCATGTTTCCTTTCATTCCTGACTTCTTACTGACTCTCCCTGCTGATCAGAACGGCTTCTTGCCTAAATAATGTTCTTAATTTATGCAGCTACACTAGCAGCCACCAGCATGAGTTCCAAGTATTGGTGTCTATGTTTACCATCAATTACAAGAGTGGCCCGTGTCACTCCTTCAACATCTTCAAGGAGACCAGCAGAAGACTGCAGATGCTCACCAGTCAAGCACAACAACAGAGTGTGCCAAGCAAGCCCTGAAGCAGATGCAGGCAGGGCCAGTAGAAGGACCGAGGGACAGAGGATGCCCTTCAGTGCCTCCTGAGACTTGGGGGCAGATGGCAGTCCCATGCATCACTGTGCCTCCTTGTCCAGACTGAAGGAAAGAACCCTCCCACCCCCCGCAGTGAAGTGCCCTGCCTCCTGCTGGTCTCCAGGGCCACCCCCACCCCCTGGCCCCAGGAAGTCAGTGGGAGAAGTCCAGCAGATGGGATTTTCATGGGAGGAAATGCCTGGAATGCTGTCCAAGAGGGCATCTGGATTCATGAGTGCCCAGGGCTGGCTCGTGGGTGCACCTTCACAGCAGGGGACTCACTGGATGCCTGCGCTTTCCTATGCCCCTGGCGGCACTGGGAACCCTAGGGCACACTCAGCCACTCTGCAGCCTGACCCATCGCGCCCACAGCGGGGCAGAGCCAGGGAGGAGGGAACAGGGAGCACCAACTCAGTTCTTTCAGCCTACTCCTCGTGGGAGGGGTTCTTCTCCTGACCCTCAGGGACAAGAGAGTGAATCTCAAGGAGAAGAGAGAATGTCTGGGCAGAGGCTGTGTCCATACTGCCTCCTCCTGCCTGGGTCCACAAACGCCCTCCAGTCAGGTGCCTGGGAGGATCATCTGCCAACAGGCCGGCGCCCAGCACTCACCCACCCATCCATGCCCTTGGCCTTGCAATTCACTTGGTCACACAGCACTGTGCAGCCAGTGCCCACAGATGCTCAGGGAGGGGTAACCAAAGACCTTCTAGTTGTATCGTGCAACCCGTAACGACCTCAGCAATTCCCTGGCAGGAGGCTTTCAGGTGCCAGGCATCACGCTAAGTGCTTTTTGTACTTTATTTCATTTAATCTCCATCACAGCCTCCAATGTAGAAGGCGGTGGTCTCCTTTCATGGGTGAGGTCCAGAAATGTCAAACAAACAAGACAACCCAGGTAGGAAATGGCAGATCTGGGACTCCGATCCAAGTCCCTCTGACTCTGCACCTGTCTTCTCTGCTGTTAGCCCAGGCTTTCAGCTTCTGAAGCCACCCCTCAGCTGCTACCTCATTTAATCCTCCCAAATACCTGTGAGCTAGAGAAACACAGGTATTGACCACATTTTTCTCAAACAGGAACTGAGGCCCAGAAAGGTCACACAGAGAGGAGGAGACGCTGAGGCACAGTGGCCTGGCTAAGTCACCTTGGAAATGCTGCTTAACTTCTGGGAACTTCAGCTTCCAAATCTCTAAAAATGGGGGTGAGTGGTAGTCCCTGGCTCATTGGGTTGTTGAGCGAACTTAACAGGATGGCATACATAAAATCCTCATCACAGTACCTGGAATGCAAGAATGCAGAGTGAATGTGTGAAGGCCACCTGTTTTTACTATAAGATTAAGCAATTTGCCCAAATCTACTCAGGAAATGTCTACAGAAAAGATTAAAAAACAGATGTCACAGCTCCTAGGCCAGTGACCCCTCCTTTAACAATGCTGTGTCTCCAAAGATGTGCGGCTCTAAAAATGCTACAAACTCTCCACCTATTGTGCTGATGAACAAAGCCAGGCAAAGGACACCTCGTAGACTGTCGCCTGAACGTTCAATTGGGCTGAGAGGACAAGCCACCCAGCAGGGGAAAGAGAAAGCCGGAACAAGGGCAGCCTGCCCCATAGAGGACTTTGCCCAGGGCCCCACAGGCCCTGTGCTTTAAGGCTGTGCTGTCATCACCTCCAAATTCTTCATCATTTTTGAACAAAGAGCCCCATGTTTTCCTCGCTCATTCGGCCCTGCAAATTATGTACAGCTGCTCCTGGTCGCCTGCATGATCGCAGGAGCCAGGTGGGCTGGTCCTGTCCCAGCAGACCTGGCTGGGTCCCTCGAGCCATGCTCCCTGAAAGCCCAAGAGGACAAGAACCATATTCTCCAACAGCAGGCAGCGTCCAGTACGTTCTGTAACGAGGAGCTCCCATTTTTATGGTCACACGCACGCATGCACAAAGTTAGTAAGTGTAATGGTAATACCATGTGCGAGCCCTGGATAGCAACTGGAAGTTGCTTCACCTAAAATGGATAACCAGAGGTCTACTCTGTGGACCCACAGTCATTCACGGCCCTGCCCAGCTTGCCTGTCCAGATCATTTACATGAATAACAGCTCTTTTAACCTTGGGAGGGTGCTGTTTTCAATATCATGTGCCAAGGTAAACACCCTGAAGTGCACGAAGTAAAGAAACAGCCATCTATTTCTTGTCAAGAGATGATGCTCTCCTTTCCAATATGGCCTTGAAATGCCCATTCATAGTTTGACTCTGAGTTATTTTCATAATCTTGATCTGAGGACACCAGGAAGCTATGCAACATGCAAACTGAATACACCTTATAAATTTAATGCCTTATTTAAACAGCCTTGGAATGAACACCCAATGAGGGTTGTTCAGAGCAAATGGAAATTGAAATGTTTACCATTTATTGAAAACACACTGGACTCTTTTCAAAGCTGTATGGGTAAAATAAGTGTCTTCTGAAAAGCAGACATACTGGCTATGCACACAGAAATCCCCTAAAAATACATCAGCTATGCAGACGCCTAATCTGTCAAGGGTGAGTTGTGGTCCAGGAAGAGGACTGCATCACAGAGGGGTCTCTGAGCCTGGCTTGACATTTTGGGAACAACCATCTCAATCTGCAGGAAAACCAAAGGAAATCAAGCAGCCCTCCTCTTCCTCTATATCCCTTGAAGGAGAAGCTATCTTTTGTTTAATGGACCAAAGAGGGTTGATCAAGATTATATCAACGTTTCCAGAAGCCTGATATGAGGAACTTCTTCTCCTCCTGAATGACACACAATAGCATGACTGCACTCACTTGACATCAAACACAGGCCACTATGTCTCTTGTATAAAAACTGCATTAAAAGGATCTCATATGCTAATTCATAGGCTGGCATTTACGACATCTACTTCATTTTTTCTCAGTCTCGGCCATAGCAAACCTCCCAGTCAGATCACAGTGTCCCAGGAAACACAGAATCTGCTGAAAGTCTCTATCTAGAAGATGCTCTGGGTCTCAGTGAAAGAGGCAATTTCAGTAAAGTACTGTGACTGCAGACGATGGGGGACCCTCAACAGACGTGAAAGTGGATAAAGAAAAAGCCCATTTGTTGGCATCTGTGATGAGAAATCTGGATGAATGGCAGACCGGACACAAAAGATCCTGCTGAGAACGTGCACTTCTTTAAGTAAGCTCAACAACCAAGTCATGTATTGACTGACGCCAAGTGTGAGCACCACCACCGACTGAGGAGCCAGCAAAGACTGGAAAAGGGCTCAAATCTCAAACTTGCACTTCTATGGATACATGCTTTAGGCTGCAGGACAATTAAATGCCCAGCAGGACCACAGGTGCTTGGGGTAATGGCCCCACAGTTGTTTTACTTCCGTTCATCCTCATTCACGGCTAGGTCTTCATCACGAAATGGAAACACTAATTGTTCTTGCACACACCTGACAGATTTCATAATTATTGGGTGATTTGGTACTCCCGTGTTTGCCTCAAAGCACACTGGTATTAGAGTAAGATAAAACACAAAATGAAATAAAAAGCCAGCATGAAGTCCCTAGTCATTGATCAAAAATTATAAGCACACTGAAATGAAAAGCTGAGTTTGCCTTCGACTAGAAAACGACGTCTCTATTTTCATTTCCCTTAGTTTTGACTAGTATCTGTAAATCCAGCAACAGAGGCTGCAGCAGCTCCCAAGGAGAGAAAAAGCAAAGCAGAAATATATCTGGCAGCAAAGAAATTTTGAGAGAAGGAAGAAGAAATGAACAAAAGGAACTCGGACTAAAATTTAGCGAAGCCATACAAAAGGAACTTTATTGGGTTAGCAAGGACCGTGTGTGAGTTCACAAGTGCAGTTAGATACATGTGTGGGTCGGAGGCATCACTGAATTCCACCGGCTGGACCTGTCCTGCTGATGCGCTGGTGACTGTGATAATGAGACCAATAAACTGTCCTAAAACATTGAAAACTGTCATTTCTAAGATTTTAAGACTTTTGAAAATAATCTGCCAGACAAAGTCCAAGTGGCGCTGTGAAGTAAAGCACTGGCCATAGGCGGTGTAGGTTGAATGCATTAATCTTGCAGAATGACAAATAACTGTGTTTACTCGATAAAAATGTTCAGTGAAGGAGCGCCTCCCCTAGAAAAGCAATCTGTAGTGTATCAGGCTTCCAACGGGCAGCACAGCACTGCGACCCAATTCCTGATAAGTGAATGCTCCTACTATTTAATTATTTAAAAGTCCATCGATTTTCACCTTGATGAAAAGTCATAATTATCAAAACAGGTTAAAGAACCAACCTTTTACTTTGCTGACTCCATCTTGTGGAAAGAGACATCACGTTTATGTATGAAAGCTCCCCTCTCAATAAATAGTTGATAACGCAAAAACCTGGTCGTCCGTTCCAAGAAGTGCATGTTTGGTAAGGGCTACATGAGGCATCCAAGGTAAGTGTCCATTATTCTCCTTGCATTAATGGCAGAGACACACAGTACCTATAGTTCGGCCGTGTATTTACCATCCCGATTCTGGAGAATGTCACTGGAACTCTTCGTCCCCAAAAAACAAAGCAATCTCTGAATGCAGTACTAAACAGAATGAAAAAACCCAGCTTCTACCAAATTTTTCCTAAGGAGGATGGAAATGAGAATCACGCCACTTTATTACCTTTTATTGTGAGTGTTTGGGGTGTGGAGCCTATGAGTTTCACAGCGATGTGATAGAAGGATGCACAGAGTTTTGACTTAAAGGAGTATTTCCTCATGCAAATGACCAGGAACTTGAAAAGAAGCAAGGGAAAGGCAGCCTAGGCTGCGGGACCTACTGGAAGGCTGGGCACTGATTCCCAAAACGGAGAGGTGATCAAACTATGCCTCCCCGCAAAAAACCCAAACAATGTGCATTCTCTGAGGAAAAGGAAGCAAGACAGAGGCAGCTGAATACTGGCATGAATATGTCAAATAGGAAAGTTAATTAAAAGTTAAAGCCAATTGAAACCTCTGCAGTATCTGTGGGTAGAGGAAGGTGGGAGACAGAAACACCGCAGCTTGCCAGCACTTCCCTTTCAGGGCCATTGTTCTGGAACGGTAACAACCTCTCAAGATTAACTCTGAGTCCAATTCACAAGTCTCAGGTTCTTCCACAGTGTCCCGAAAACACACCACTTTGCTAACACATGATGACAGCGTTCCACAAACTTAAATACCCTCTTTTAAGGAAACTAATGGGTTGCTATTCCCATGCTCAGCAAAGACAAAAAAAGGAGGAAAGAAAAAAATCAAAAACAAAAACAAAAACAGGGAAAGGATGGCAGAGAATACTTAACATATTATCATAAGCTAATGTAGTGAAAGCCATGGTATGAAACACAGAAACAATTGGGGAAATACTCTCCTTTTTGAAGCCATGATATTGAGGTACACTGTTAAACACTCGTATTTATGTTGATGAACTCAGTGATAATTCTACCAACTCATATTAATGACCTAATAAAAAACCTTACCAAAATGGCAGTTTTCCCAGTCTCCAAACACCTTAAAATAAATGGCCAATTGTTATTTAACTGGTATTCATAATAGCTGTTTTGTAAAGTTTTTGCCTTAGTGCAGATATTACTAAACCTCCATTCTAAAAATGGATATACTACATTAATTCACAACATGATGAAGTGTCAACTAAAGAAACTACATAGAATATGTAAAATAATAAGGGGTATAAAGTATGCCTACTTCACTGAAAATCAAATTTAAATATTCGTGCCTTAAAAGTATAATTATGGGGGCGCTTGGGTGGCTCAGTTGGTTAAGCAACTGCCTTCAGCTCAGGTCATGATCCTGGAGACCCAGGATCGAGCCCCACATCGGGCTCCCTGCTCAGCGGGAAGCCTGCTTCTCCCTCTCTCAGTCCGCCTGCTTGTGTTCCCTCTTTGGCTGTGTTTCTCTCTGTCAAATAAATACATAAAACTTAAAAAAAAAAAAGGCATGTTATGCAACATGGTATCATCACCTTTGAGTCCCCTTAATACAGTGTTAACTTCATTTTTCAGCCAAGTTTTTTTTTTAGCTCACTCTCAGAGCATCTGCATTGTTAAGGATGCAACAATGTGATGGAAGGATGCACAGAGTTTTGACTTAGAGGAGTATTTCCTCATGCAAATGGCAAGAAACTTGAAAAGAAGCAAGAGAAAGGCAACTGTCTCCTTGCTTTTCCAAATGATGTTATGCCTCCCATACTCTGAGCACCTTAGATCCTTCCTTATACTTTCTTAGACTCTGAACTGTCCAAATAAATGTTCTTTGCTAATTAAAAAAAAATGCCATCATAGTTGGAAACAGTGGACCAAGACAGCCAAAAGGTACCTGCAGAAGTGCTCCCCAAGTCGCCTTACCCATCATTCAGGGAAGTCCTCGCCTATCAAACCAAAGCCATAGGTATCTCAGGACTCCATGGCAGATGACTGCCTTGGAATTGCAAGAAAGGCAGTTATTCACCCCGGAACCTAATGTCAAACAACATCCCACCTTCCCCTTGCATCTAATTACAAAATGCCAGGCAACAGCAAGGAATGACAACAAAGCCATAAACAGCTGGAAATAATTACACAATTGTCAAGCTGCAAACAGGACAAAAGCAAAGCTAGGCTTGTGAATTCAATATCAGAAAGGATGCTGATGAGAAGGTAAGAGAAACATTTTAGCTGTTTCTAATTTGCTATTATAGAGTAGCCAATAATATGGCTGAGGGGTTTTGTGCAGTGTGTGTGTATGTGTGTGCAAGCGTGTGTGCTAACTTCAGAGAGAAGGAAAAAGCCCATCTCCCGCGCTCCTACAAAATGTGAGATAAGAGATATGTAAGCACAACCAAAAACACCTTCACAGGCTCTGAAGGGATACTCTGAGTTGCTACAACCAGACGACAACATGCAGATGAAAAATATTCCTTTAAAGTTATACAAAAATGTTCTCTTCTCTCAAATCATAAGCAAAATACACAAGCAATGCAAAGCAGGCAGCAGCGACGGTCCAAAACTCTTCACATGAAACATCTGACACGCAGGCAAAATGCCAGCGCAGGATACAGATTGGTCCACATTCAAAGGATACTAGGGCAAGAGGCCATTGCTATCAACTGACAGGTGGGTCTCAGGTATGTGAATTATCATTTTCCACAAAGGCACATGGCAGCTTCAAGTTTTTATCAACTGTCCCTAATTCAATGAACTCCTTCCCCAAATAACGGGGTTGAGCCAAGAGTCTTTCCACCGTTTCAAAGAACATGGCTATTGGCAATTTTTAAGAATAATTTCCCTCATTCCATTGTGGGCTGATGCCTTATTACGATATTTGGATTTCATGTGACAAACTGTTTCATATAATGTCCCCGAAAACGCTACTCTCTGAAGCGGAATGCCATAAATAAAATACGTACTTGGTTACCAGGCAGCATGCATAACACATATGTTACATTGGCCCAAAAAGCACATTTAAAAATGCTGAAAAGTTAACTTGACAATTTAATCTGTTTGTACCCATATTCAGAGAATTATCCCCTAAAGGCCAATTTTATTTTCTATCTTTGAGAGAATACTTGGATTGATCCTGTTGATTTGTTAACTTGAAATTCTTTGAACCCCTATAATCTCTCCTCTGCAGCCTATTTTTTTTCTTTTCTTTTCTTTTTTTTATTGGTGGGGAGGGCAAACGACCATATATCTCACAAGGTAATTTTATGCATAATGCTGCCTGTTTGAATTAAAATTGATGCAGCTTCTGATAAAAGCCTAATAATCAATTCTCCATTCTCATTACTCTCCAGAATTATATGGACGTAGACCAATTTCTTAAGTTTGTGGACTACTCTCATAGGTTATTACCCGGCAGTGCAGCTGAGTGAAAAGATAACCACATTCATTCTCCTTATCTGTAATGATGTAATGCATCCCAGCCCCGGGGCTAGATGATTGGGGAATAATGGGATTGTACAACCGCAGGGATGACAAACAACAGTGCATCGTCTTTCTCAGATACCCTGAACCCCAGTCTTCAACGCAGGCAAGGTGAAAGACATCATAAAACAGGCACTGAGGCCGCCCCTTGGATGAAGTTAGCATTTTTTGGCCAGAGAAGCATCTGCTCTCACACAGTAACAGCAGTACCGACACTGGAAGGAGAGCCATGCAAACACACTCAGTTTCCGAGCCCCAGCCAGGACAGTGCCAGTGAGGATCCTTTTCTTTTCTTTGTGTTTAGAATCAAGTGTCATCTAAAAATAACCAGTTGGTAGGGAGAAATCATTGCACGGTACACTGCCAAGAAACGAGGGGATCAGAGACACCTCTGATAACTGATGCAGCTCGGGGTTCACGTTTGTTTGGAAAACTCAATCTGCCTCCATTTTCTGTGCTGGAAAAATCATCGCTTCCTGCCACCACAGAAGCCTTACCTTTTGCAGAAGCTGGGAGCCGGAGTACTTAGCAGCAATGGATTTTATCTCCCCACCAAAAGCGGAGGCCCAGAGCTTCACCCTATAGGGAGAAAGGGCAGAGGAAGAAATGTAACACCGGTGTCACAGTCAACACGCACGCATACACGGAGCTGTGGCTGAAGGAGCCGGGCGATGGTATATTGGAGAAAAAAAAAAAAAAAGATAGAAAAAGCGCCTGGGTAGAAACTGCCAGCACCAAACTGCAGAGCGCAACGCGGGAGGGGGCCCAAGGGTGGGGGGGCGTCACATAGTTCAAAATGCGCAAAGTCTCCCAAGCTCTCTAAAAAGATCACCGGGGGTCTTTGTGAACAATTGTCTGAGAACTTGACCACCCAAACTGGGTACTACCTGGCAAACACTAGTCAGAAGAAACCCACCCATCCCCCCTCCCCCCAAAAGAAGTCAGATGGCAAGACAGCAAAGAGGGAGTAAATAAACGGCCCGTGGAAGTTGGATTCGGTAAACAGGCTTCAAAGTTGGAGCTGTCACTTGAGGTGAACCTCTCCAGGTCTCCATTGCCGACCCGAGCGAGGGGGCAAGAGCATCCCACCCCAGCCTCGCAGCCCCACGTCGGTCCGGGAAGGCAGGTGCGAGAGGCAAGGCCGACGCCCGCGGCAGGTCCCGCCGGGCCGCACCTACAGGCGCCCAAACTTGGGCACGGCGGGTCGCGGGCGGCTGGGTCCCCTCCCCAGGCGGCGCAGGAGCAGGCACTTACACGGAGAGCGGGATCTGCTGCTCCGAGCGCACCACGGCCCCCAGCGCTGCGTAGAGAAGCGCAGCGGCGAGGACCGCCGAGGCCCCCCGGGACGCGCGCCGCTGCGAGTCCTGCCCGGCCATGCTGGACTCCCTCCGACGCGCCGGCGGCGGCGACAGGAGCGGCCGCGCGGAGCTGCGCCGAGAGGGCGGTGGGCGAGCGCGCTGGGCTGCCTGCTCCGCGCCGCCCCGCCTGCCTCTCGCGCGCCGGGCTCACTTGGGGAGCAGAAAAAGGAGCGGGGGGTGGGGGAGGGCGTGGAGGAGGAGGGAGGGAAGGAGGGGTGAGGGAGGCAGGCGGGGGAGGAGGGAACGAGCGAGCCGCGCCTCTCGCACGGCGGCCGCCCGGCCCCGCCTCGGCAACCCGGGGGAGTCCGGCTGGCCCCGGCGGGAGGGCGGGAGGCGCCGCGCGGGCGGGGACTCGCTAACTCCACAGTGTCCTTGGCGGCGGCGGAGCGCGCCCTGCCCCGCCCGGCCACTGCGGCCGCCGAGTTCTTTACAACTCTGCAGTCCGCCGCCGCGGGAGCGACTCTCGGACTGGCCCCGGGTCGTCCCCCGACCCCGGCGGCCGGGGCTGCTTGCGGGGGGTGGGTGGACGGAGCGGGGGCGCACGCGGGCGGCCAGGTCGGGGGCGGCGGGGTCGGGTGCTGCCGAGCCTAGAGGATTCTCCAGAGGGAAGGGGCAGGCGGAGAGGCAAAAGTCTGAGGAAGGAGCCGGAGCTAGCGGCTATGGTCGGGGTCGCCCGCGGCAGAGTGGGGCGGGGATGGGACTGGGGGCTCCGCGGGTCCCAGCGAGGGCACTGCTGCGTGGCCGCCCGCGGCTGCTCCTCTGGCCGCGGCGCCCGACAAGGCAGGGCGCGAAGGGCGG
The DNA here is from genome assembly GCA_004023965.1 of Spilogale gracilis. Taxonomy (NCBI): domain Eukaryota; kingdom Metazoa; phylum Chordata; class Mammalia; order Carnivora; family Mephitidae; genus Spilogale; species Spilogale gracilis. The sequence continues at coordinate 203,563 of PITA01000167.1, forward strand.
CGCTGGAGCGCGAGCGCGGGGCTCCGGCTCCGGCCGCAGCGGGGCTGCCCCTGAAGCGCCCGGAGCCCGGCCCGGGCTTCCGAGCTGCTGGCGCTTGAGCGCGCTGCAGCCCGGGGTCCGCGCGACTGCGGCTACGGCCGGACTCTCAGGGAAGGGACGCCACTGCGGCACCCAGTCGCTCCCGACCGGCGGACCCCCTAGATTTCGGGAAGGAGGGATTCCTCAGAGGCCGGGAGGCCACCCGCTCCCCCACGCCGACCCCCACCCCGTGGGCGGGCGGCGCTTTCCGGCCGCGAGCTGAAGAACGGGCGAGACGAAAGGAAGTCGGGGAAGCCCTGGGCGCCCTGAGGACCCGACTTGCCCCACCACCACGCCGGCCTTTCTGGCCGCCCCCAGCAGGACCTGGCTGTAGGAGCCCCCGGCCCGCGCGCGATGTCTGGGGTGTGACTGGGAACTTTACGGGGCCCTCGCGCCGACCGGCAGTGAACACCGACCGGAGGGAGGCTGAGTCATCCTCCGCCCGCCGAGCGCACCTCGAGTGGCCCCTGGCGAGTCGCGCGCTCCCGACGCCGCGGGGTCTCTCTGCGCCTCGGCCGGGCTGGTTTGCGTGCCTCCGCAAACCAGGCGTGCGCTCCTGCGCGCCGGCCGCCTGCAGCCTCCGCGACCTCGGGCGGCGGGGCAGCAAGTGAGGGTGGGCTGCCGAGGCCGCTCAGGGGTGGTCGGGAGAGGCCCCAAGCCGGCCCTCCTGCCCAGTGGCCCCTGGAAAGAATTACGCCAGCTGATATTGGGCTTGACCTGACGGCTGCGCCGGGAGAGGAGACCCCGGGCTCCTGTAGACCGGTCGCGCTCCCACCTGGGGCTCGGCGCCCGAAACAGGCCCCACCCGGGAAACGCCAGGTGCGTCCCGCCCACGGGCAGCGTCTACGATCTCCACGGCTGACTAACCGGTTATAATGAATTCTCCGCTTCTGTGCACACAGAAGCGTGCTAGCAGTTCCAAATCGAGCCAAGCGTGGCCTGACCCCGGGGCAAGTGGTCCCGATGGCTTTGCTGCTCAAACTGGGGGCTGGGAGAAAATTATTTCTCCTGTCAGATCCCAGGAGCCTTCCTTCTAAATGAATGAATGAGTGAGTGAGTGAGGAAAGGAGGGAAGCATACTAGCCCTCATCAGTAAAGCACCAGTCCAGTCGTTACTTATCTGGTATCGATACGATAATAGCCCTCCACTCATTCACTCATTCATCCAGTGAATTGTCAGTATCTGTGTGATGGGATATACGCTGCAGACCCAGCAGCCAACAAATTACACCTGCCTCATAGAGAGGATACCTCTCTTGAGGGATACAGGCTTTACTCAAAAAGCCATAAATGGTGAATGCATGATGATAAACTTTGGCAAGAGATCAACTACAGTGTATATGAAAAAAAGTACGTGTAGCATCCATAGTATTGTTTTCCCTGTTAACTGATGGGGAAACTGAGGCACAGTGAAATTGTACAGCTTAGTCATATGTGAGTAATCCCTGGACGTCTGGACTATATTGAGGGCCATGTGAACACCAAGGTCATGATGACATTTTATAAAGTCACATTGAATTTCACAGGCAATCTGGGCAACTGGAGTGTAACCAGGAGAGGAGCCCTGGCATAGGGAATCACATCCCAAGAGGTGGCATCTTAGCATTTATAACCTTAAACTATCTTATTTATTATAACGTGAACCCTGTGAACAGCGTGATGCACAATATATTTAAGAGGAATCCCACTGGGCATTTCTTACACTGTCAAAAATACTTTGTGTATCAAAATCTGATACCAATAAATTCAGAGCTCAAAGTGTCAGAAGGATTTGGGGTTTGTGAGCTACATCAGTATAGGAAACCGGGAGCACCTTGCAACATACCAAGAGCAGCATTAGGCACTGGGTCCTACTTGCCATTCCCACCCAAAAGCCTGTATTTCAACACCCAGCTCCCAGTCGAAGCACTGAATCCAGCCAAATGAACCCTCCACTGGCCGACTTGCATGCTCATCCCCATTGGCTGAGGATACTGTGTTTGTCCTACAATGAGGAGCTGCTGGAGGGCTTTGAACAGAAATGAAACATGGTGAAATGTTTCAGAAATGTTCACCCAGTCCCGGTCTATGGAATAGAGTCCAAAGGAGACCCCAAAGCAGCCGTTCTCAGGGCAGGAGAGGACATTGCCGCCAGGGGCACACTGAACATTTGGGGCTTTTCTCTTTGTCACAATGACTGGGAATCCTACTGGCATTAGATGGGGGTAGGACAGTCCCACACAAGGAAGAATTGTCCTGTGTCCCATAGGACTTTCAAATAACCCCCTGGACATTCAGGTAGGAGAAAAACCTGGTCATCATTATCTGAAGCCAGAACATAAACCCATCTTATATAAAAAAAAAAAAGGAGTGGTTTTTTTAAATTTTATTTATTTGACAGAGACAGAGATCACAAGTAGGCAGAGAGGCAGGCAGAGAGTGAGGAGGAAGCAGGCTCCCTGCTGAGCAGAGAGCCCAATGCAGCCTGGATCCCAGGACCCTGAGATCATGACCTGAGCCGAAGGCAGAGGCTTTAACCCACTGAGCCACCCAGGCACCCTGCAAAGGAGTTTTTGCATGGCTTTTACAAGCTCTGAATTTTCCAGAAAGGCAATTGCTATGTAAATAAAGGGAACATGTTTCGTTTAGAACATTAGCCAGAGGTTTTTGTTTGTTTATTTGTTTGTTCTACCATTTTGGAAAATCATTTCTGCAATGGCAACTCTGCTCTGAGGTCCTGAGTCACCAACAGAGTGCATCTCTATTGGTCAGCATTCGAGAGTGACATTCCCAGTTAGTTGGCATGGAAGTGTAAGCTTCTAATAAATTCATACCATCTTGTAATGTAGTCTTGAATGAGTGTTTCACATAGTGAAGTATCTCTTGTTTTATTATAAATTACTTGTATTTCTCTTGGATGTTACCAGATAAATCACCATATTAATTTTAAAAAAATATCCTGAGTAGGTTATATTGTCTCAAAATTTCAAATTGGGATGGCAAAGAGGGTGTTGGGTCTGGCTGGGTCAAGAGCTACTGCTCCAGATCAGAAAGAGAGATGGGCTAAAAAGTTCTGATGCTGCTCATAGGAATACAAAATGCTTCACCCTGAAGCTGCAGAATGACAAATGCTTTAACCTTTGACCTACCAATCCCTTTTATAGTAATTTATCTTGCAGTTAGTAATTCCATACATATACGGTTATTCATTACTGCATTACCTCTAAAAGCAGAAGACTGGAAACAAGCCAACTCGTGATTAGTTAAGCATGCATCCATACCATGGAGTATTATGCAACTATTTAAAAAATGAGGATGCTTTCTATATATGGCTGTGAAAAGATCTCAAGGATATATGTATTTTTTAAAGCAACGTTTGTAAGAGTGTATATGGCATGCAACCTTTGTTTAAGAAAGGTAGAAAAGGACACATATTTTTATTTGCTTAAAAAATGGAAAATATACAAGAAACTATGAATAGGTATTACTTGTTAGGGGATTAGGAGGAACACGTAGATGGGGACAGGATTGAAAGCGACATTTCACAATGTTTATCAGTTTAAATCATTTTGATTTTTGAGCCTTGTGAATGTATTACTTATTCAAAAACAGTAAGAATGTAAATATTCAATAGCTCTTACAACAGTTTAGCTACTGGGGCCTAATCTAGGATAGAGGGAAGGGTCATTGGGAGGAAATGTGAAACACAGTTCAAGACCTTGATCCCCTACAGAGGTGGATCTCAAACCCTTAAAAGTTGGGGCAGGAGGTGGAGAGGGGATCTTTCTTCCCGATAAGCCCCTCCAAGGAGACTACTGCCTGTAGCCAAGGGCCACTTTTTGCAAGCACGAGGCATTTCGTCCCTGAAGTGTCATGGTGAGCCTGACCCTATTATCAACTTCAGGGTCAAACAAACCAAGGCTCAGGTCACTGGCTCATCCTCATACTAACTGTGAGCACTGAGGAGGTTGTCTGTCCTAAGCCAGCCTTTTCTCAACTGCAAGAGGTGGACAACAGAGCCACACAGACATGAAGAGCGTGGAATGGGGAATACAACTCAGTATTCCGTAAACATTGGCCACTACTTTCATTCCACAGGCACAGCAAGTATTCTCATACCTGGGCTATTGCTCTGTGCTCACTGTCGCAGCGTGTCGAGGCCACAGATCCCTTGGATGAACCCCAGCTTCCTGCTCACCATTCTCTCTGTCTCTCTCTCTCTCTTTCTCTCTCTCTCTCTCTCTCTCTCTCTCTCTCTCACACACACACACACACACACACACACGGCATCTCTCCATCCCACCACATTTGCCCTGACCCAACCTCTATCTCTGCCCTAAACTCCTATGACTGACTCCTAGTAAGACATCCATTCTCCTCTTGCCCCCTTCAGATACATTCCTTCTTCCTCCAGTAACCAGAGCCCTCTTTTTAAAAAACAAAAATCAAACCATAAGTATTCCCCTGCTCAAAATCCTCTAGTGGTTTCTGTTTTAAATTAAAATGCAGACTCTTCACCAAGGCACCCAGGACCCTTGATTCCTGCTCCCCGAAAACTCATTTTCCTTCCCTCTCCCCACTGCTCCCTGTGCTCCCACCTGTCTCCTTGAAATTACTGGAAAACTCTGAGCTTGTTTCCAGCTTGGGCCTCTGCGTGCGCTGTGCCTTCTGCCTGGATCACTCTTCCTCCACACGGCCCCAGGGTTGTTTTGTACTGTGCTCAGGCTTCCGTTCAAATATCCCCTCTATGGGGAGAATTGCCCTGACCACACCAGGTAAAAGAGAAACACATATACACACACACTCATACACACACCCATACAGCCCTATGCTTTCACCTTTCTCCGTTTTTCTTCCTAGCAGTTATCACTAACCGATAGAGTGATCTATTTGTTTACATTGTGCCTCCCCCATTGGATGGGTCGTGCCCAACTTTTCATCATTGTGACTATAATGGCTTCAGCGAGGCCTTTGATATTATGAGGGCTCCATAAACATCAACGGAATGGAACTGAATGGCCAGAATGGATGTCAGCCCAAAATTCCTTTCTCCTAGGACCCCGCCAATTTCCTTCTTCCTCGGGCTCCAGCATCCACCTCACTCAAGACACAGTCTTTTATAAGCACTAGATTTGCTAAGGAGGAGAGACTCAAGAAAACTTTTTCTGATAATGTCTCAGTCATAACTCTGTAGGAAGATGCTGTTTGGAGAAAGAGGAGGAGAAATAAGGACGAGTTCTCAAAAACACCAGACAAAATGCTGCATTTTAATCAATTAGAGAAAAGGAACTTACTTGTCTTCCAAACTCTATTGACCATCTAATAGTGACATAATTTCTAGCTCCACAGCGCTGCTCAGAATGCAGATGCAAAAGGGACCACCAGGAGCACCAAAGAATGTTCTGCTTTTCAGAGCAGTTTGGCTGTGTCTGAAATGCAGCCCTTGGGAAACATAGTGTCCATTTGCTCTGCCAAAGCTCCCTGCAGGGAGTAGATGTGAAGACCACTTTAGCGTACTTCGACCACACTGGATGACATTTCAAACATTTCCAAATCTTCCACTGAAAAGGGAGGGCTCTTGAGTCCCCAAAAGAGAAAAAAGCAATGGATGGGGCAAGTACTTTGCATTAGACTTGCCCCACCATACAAGAGCCGATCCCAAATCCCACAAAGGAAGGACCTGGAAGGATCAACAGGGCTACGGAGCAGCTCATCCAAGCCTAGTGATCTTTTGGCCCACAGAGATCAGAGGCAGCTCATCTTCTTCTGTACTGCTCAGGGGCAGAAACTGAGCTTGGGAGGCCCTGTGCAACTCCAGCCCTCTCCTCCTCTGTCCGCCCCCAAACCCACACCCTGGCATGCTGTGAACCCTCACAGCTTTTTACTGAATAAAGTGTCTCTGTGTATGTGTGTGTATATCCATGCACCAGTGTGTACATGCTATAGTATATAATATATATAATGTATGTATACACAGAATGTATGCTATATAATGTATATACGTTTATATATAACATATACACATTATATGTATATAATGTCTATCTATATACACGTCCATGAGAATATGCCTCTATGTCTCAGAATGAGTATATGGCGTATGTATAATACATGTATGGATCTGTGTATGTGACTGTGTGTCAGTGCCTGTATGCATGTGTGAATGTACGTGTTGAGTATGTAATTATTATTTTTATGCATATATGTGGACTGCATGCATAAGTGTGCATGCGAATGCAATAACCTTAGTCTTGCCATTGTCTTGTTTGCAAGAGGTAGTCTGTTCTAGGGGAAGGCAGCTCTAGCATTCAACTGAGGGGAGTCCTTTAAAGCAACCTCTACCTTCATCCCTGGAGAACCGTGGCTTCATACTTACACAGCCACAATTGCACACCCAGTGACACAGGTTCTCAGCAAATTCTCTGGGCAGAAGAAGAATGTTTGTATGGAAAGGGGAGCCCTTAAATGAACAGTTGCAACATATGCCGTGGCTATGCCATTCTGGTTTTGTTTTACATCCAAAACATCACGCAAAATGGGGAAGAAGAGGAAAGTATTCACACATAACACACTTCTAATTATCTGAATCCCAAGTTGCCTGTTTTCCTAGAGGGCAGACTGCCTTCTGGAGTTGAGTGCTATAGGAAAATGTCTTTCCAGAATTGGATCCATTTCTTTGAGAATACCAAAAGAAATTACAAGGTTTCCAAATATCCATCGAAAGGGAACTGGTTGAATTAGTCACCGTTTATCATATAATAGAATTTCGTCAAGCTATTAAAAAGAACAAGGTGACGTCTATGAGCTGACATGCCCACATGGCAAGCTGTCCATGATAAAGTCAAAGTGTTAAATGGAAAAACAGGTTGTAGAGCAGAATGTGTAGTATAAGCCCATTTTTGTTTTTTAAAAACATAATTATAGGCATAGATACAAGTATAGGTGTAGACACATCACTATATGCCTTCTGAGTGTGTGAGCGTGGAACAGACTGGAAGGTCACACACTCAACTGTTAATGCTAGTTACCGCTAGACAACAGGATCGGGAAATTGTGAAACATTCGGGAAGGGAAATATTTCACTTTCTAATTTCAACGTTTTGTTGTTTGAATCTTTACAAAAAGCACGGAGAGCAGAAGATAGTATGACTGTAGGTATTATTACGGGAAACATCCGAACAACAGATATTCCAAGACGCCTTGTGCGTGATCACCTGTTTCCAGAATCATGATGAGGCAGGTGAGGAAAACCATCACTGTTAATGAATGAGCAGGAGGAGAAGAGGTTGATCCTCAGAGCAGCGTCCTCTGGAGGAAATGACACGTGTCTTCTAAACTGAGAAACATGACCCCGTCAGCAGGCACATATGGCACAGTGGCAAGGCCCCCCACCCTCCAAGGCAGTGCATGCATTAGTGGCTTTCCCCTCCGTGAGTTGTTTCCACTGATAACTGTTCATGGAACGCTGAATCGCAATTATGCAAATATCTATTACATGTTAAAACAATTGTTTCACCAACCATGTTGGGGTGTGTGGGGAGTGGCATAAGGAATTAAGATTCCAGGAATATCAATAATCGAAAAAGGATATTGTCTCCTGCTATATCACTTTTATAGTAAAGATAAATATAGTACTTGAAAGTTGGCATGAAATAACGAGGCTTCAAACATATTGTAAATTCTCTGTTTGAAGCCAATTTCTGGATCATCCACCCCCAATTTCTCATCCCAGGTCAGTTTCCCCAGGACTAGCAACTCCTCCCACTATTCAGTAAGGCTATACTTTGGAAAATAAACTAATTTTTATTTTTTTTAAAAGATTTTCTTTGACAGAGAGAAACACAGCTAGAGACAGAACACAAACAGGCGGAGTGAGAGAGGGAGAAGCAGGCTTCCCGCTGAGCAGGGAGCCCAATGTGGGGCTCCTGGGGACTCTGGGATCATGACCTGTGCCAAAGTCAGACGTTTAATGACTGATCCACCCAGGCACCCCAGAAAATAAACTAATTTTTAAATAGGATCAGTAAAACTCCTTTAGGTTAGTAAATGATCTATTTAAACACACACATGTTCTGAAGGCAAATATTAAATGTGGATTTGAGTTTATGAGTGCTCGTTGTCTATGGCTCTTTCCCTCATAGACCAGAACTGGCAGTAACTTCCTATTGTGAGCATACGAATTCTACATTCTCAGCTCACTTAGAGAGCATAAAGTCCCCTCATTGGGTGACCATTTCGTTCAGTCATGACTCTCTACCGAAACATTCGCTATTATATGGTTTGGGGAGGGGTTAATCCCTCATCATATGAAAATAACCCAATTATTCAAATATTCTAAGTGGTCAGATAAACAGAGTCATTTCCATAGTAGATCTTAGGAATCATACATTTAAGGGGAAATATTTAAAGGACCACAGGGCCTAATCTTACACTAACTTGAATAATTAGAATTCATCTGACAAAATGTTAGGACGTAAATTAAAGTGACAGTATCAATTAATCAAAATTTTGTAAACACTTTACATGTTTTAATCTTAAGAATTTATCTTAGAGAAATAATTCATGAGCATAAAAATATTTAGCTGTAAGAATATGTACTGCTATAGTATCTAAGAGAAAAAATAGGAAACCACTGAAATGCCTAAACATTGGGTATTGATTAAATAAATCACAGTTGATTCATGTAATACTATGCTGATTTTAAAAATGATGGTAATAAAAAATAAAAATAAATAAAAATTATGTTAATGACACCTTAACTACAAAAAATGATTTAAAAAATGATTTAAAAATGACTTATAAACATGTGTGTAGCAGTCCAATGCTTCAAAATAGTTACTACCAATGAAAACACAAACAGTAAAAAAAGCTCTTGAAAGTATTTATTGTCACTGAAACTGCTTTGGCTTTTTTCTGTCTCTTTCTTATTCAATCATTTCTTTAAAATTATAAAAGTGATGTGTGAACATAGTTTTTAAAAGACTTTAACCAGTACAGAAAAGTAATGATATGCAAATTCTCCCTCTCTGGAAATAACACACAAAAACAAAAAGACACAAAGAAACCATTGTTCACATTTCTATTTTTAATGATTTTTGTGATTCTCACTGGAACTTTAAAGAGTATATCTGTATTTCGGCATTTTTATTTACATAGTCATTAGTGCAGCCATTTTCGCAGCGTCCTTAACATGTGCAGCTATGACTCCAAATGCCATGGATGTGAGGGCATATGAGGCAGCCAGTGCGTGGTGGAGTTCACTATCCCAGGAGTTTGCTCTACCCTGTATCCTTGGACACACCACGATGAAAGAGGGCTTTCAAATTCATGCACTTACCCTCCCTTTTGCACCTTCTCCTCTTCAAATAGGAATATTTGCAAATACATAACAATTTTTACCTTGTCAAGGTTTATAATGTTTCCATCTGATCTTGTAAGTCATTCTTCCAGGCTTTATTTACAGATTCATTATAAAAATTGAGACCCAAAAGTTACATTTACAATAACAGATGGCTATGTATTTTATTATAATCAGTCTCTATGAAACCATGCAGGGTGTCTGGACTCACAGAGAACACAGACTTTAGGTAGAACATAACTATATCAATTCAGCCTTTCTTTTTTCTTTCACAAAGAAATCGTAAAAAGGCAACAAAGATTTTTTTAAAATCCACAAACTTTATCTTCATCAAAACTCAAATACAGATATAGTCTATAAAATACAAGCAGACTATAAAATACAAGTAAAAGCCAAAGGAGCAGAAACATTGGGAGTGTTTATAGGGTATGATAGGGGCATGTGTAAATGGGCATGATAAATATCATCTAGGAAAAACTAGGCGTAAGGGCGGTGGGTGAGGAGATGGATTAAATGGGGGATAGGTTAAATGGGTGTTGGGTATTAAGGAGTATGCTTGTTGTGACAAGCACTGATGTTATACGTAAGTGATGAATAACAAAATTCTACTTCTGAAGCTAAAATACACTATATATTAATTAACTATAATTTAAATAAAAACTTGAAACATGGGGCACCTGGGTGGCTCAGTTGGTTGAGCGACTGCTTTCTGCTCAGGTCATGATCCTGGAGACCAGGGATCAAGTCCCACATCGGGATTCTTGCTCAGCGGGAAGCCTGCTTCTCCCTCTCTCAGTCCCCCTGCTTGTGTTCCCTCTCTAGCTCTGTTTCTCTCTGTCAAATAAATAAAAAAATAAAAATCTTTAAAAAAATATTTAACAAAACTTGAAACATTAAAAATAATTTAAAAAAAACAACTACAGACAACATATTAATGGTGGAACAACAAACAATTTCCCCTTCCAATTGGGAATAAGGCAAGGATGTAAACTCTCACCACTTCTACTTAACACTGTACTGGCATTCTTAACCAATGCAATAAGGCAAGAAAAGTACTGGAAAGAAAGAAGTAAAATTTTCATGATTTGCATATAACCTGGTTATATACATATAAAACTCTACAGAATCAAAAAATATGTATATAGATGTATAATAAAAAATATCAAAACTAGTAAGTAACCTTAGCAAGGTGACATATACAAAAATCAACATATTAAAAAAATTGCATTTCTATATATTAGTAGTAAACAGTTAAAAATGAACTTTAAGAAATAACACACATAGTTAATAAATCTAAGAAAAGATGTGTAAAGCCTCTATACTGAAAACAATAAAACATTCTTGCAAGAAATCTCTAGGCCTAATCAAAATCCCAGAAGACATATTCACAGAAGTTGACAAGCTGATTATAAAACTACAAACAAAAGAAACTATAATAGATTTTGAAAAAGAGCAAGGATATAAAACATAAATAATCCAATTTTAAAACTCGTTCTAAAGTTGCAGTATCAAGACAAATAGACACAAATAGAATAAACAAAGAGCCTGGATATAGACGCACACTTACAAGGTCAACTGATTTTCAAAAACATTCCAAGGTAATTCAGTGGGGGAAAGAAGAGTCCTTTGCACAGTTGGACTCCGTATGGAAAACAATGAACCTCAGCTTTTGCATCTCACCACACATAAGAATTAATTCAAGTGAATTATACATATAAGTCTAAAAGCTAAAACTGAAATTTCTAGAATATAAGAAAAAGCTTTATTACCCTGGTGTAGGCAAACATTACTTTATGCACACAACAAACACTAACAAAAAAGAAAAATATGATGGTTTTTACTTCATTGAAATTAAAAACTCCTACTGCTTGATAGACAATAAAATGAGGTGACACTATTTAACAAAAATAACTAGAATATATTTAGAATTTCTATATCTCCATATTAAGAAGATAGACAGTTTGGGGCTCCTGGGTGGCTCAGTCATTAAGCATCAACCTTCGGCTCAGGTCATGATCCAGGAATCCCAGGGTGGAGCCCCACATCAGGCTCCCTGCTCGGCAGGAGGCCTGCTTCTCCCTCTCCCTCTCCCACTCCCCCTGCTTGTGTTTCCTCTCTCGCTGTATCTCTCTCTGTCAAATAAATAAATAAAATTAATAAAAAAGAAGACACACTATTTACAAATGGACAAAAGATTTGAGTAGACACTTCACAAATGAAGATTTATGGATGGCAAAGAAAACAGATGACCTAATGCTCATCGTCATTATCAACAGGGAAATACAAATTTGAAACTGCAATAAGAACACTATACACCTTATACAGTAACAATGAAAATATAGGAAGGCAAATGAAAGAATCGATTCCATTTACTATAGCACCAAAAACCATAAGATATCTAGGAATAAATCTAACCAAAAAAAGTTAGGGAACTGTACTCGAGGAACTACAGAACACTCATGAAAGAAATTGTAGGAGACACAAAAAGATGGAAGAACAGTCTATGCTCATGGATCGGAAGAATAAACATTGTTAAAATGTTTACACTGCCCAGAGCAATCTATACTTTCAATGCCATCCCAATTAAAATTCCACCAACATTTTTCAAAGTGTTGAAACAAACAATCCTAAAATTTATATAAAACCAAAACACCCAAATTACTAAGGAATTGTTGAAAAAGGAAAACAAAGCTGGGGGCATCATGTTACCTGATTTCAAGCTTTATTACAAAACGGTGATCACCAAGACAGCATGGTACTGTCACAAAAGCAAACAAATAGACCAATGGAACAGAGTAGAGAGTCCAGATATGGACCCACAAATCTATGGTCAAATAATCTTTGACAAAGCAGGAAAAAATATCCAGTAGAAGAAAGACAGTCTCTTCAATAAATGGTGCTGGGAAAATTGGACAGCTACGTATAGAAGAATGAAACTAGATCATTCTCTTACACCAAAATAAGATAAACTCGAGGGGCACCTGGGTAGCTCAGACAGTTAAGCTTCTGCCTTTGGCTCAGGTCATGATCTCAGGGTCCTGGGATCAAGCCCCACATTGGGCTCTCTGATCGGCGGAGTGCCTGTTTCCCCCTCTCTTTCTCTGCCTGCCTCTCTGCCTATTTGTGATCTCTGTCAAATAAATAAATAAAATCTTCAAAAAAAAGAGATAAACTCGAAATGGATAAAAGACCTCAATTTGAGGCAGGAATCTATCAAAATCCTAGAGGAGAACATAGGCAGTAACCTCTTTGACATCAGCCACAGCAACTTCTTTCAAGACACGTCTCCAAAGGCAGAGAAAACAAAAGCGAAAAATGAACTTTTGGGACTTCATCAAAATAAAAAGCTTCTGCACAGCAAAGGAAACAGTCAACAAAACAAAGAGGCAACCCATGAAATGGGAGGGGATATTTGTAAATGACACTACAGAGAAAGGGCTGATATCCAAGATCTATAAAGAACTACTCAAACTCAACATCCAAAAAGAAGATGATCACATCAAAAAATGGGCAGGAGACATAAGAGGCACTTCTCCATAGAAGACATACAAATGGCTAACAGACACATGAAAAAATGTTCATCATCACTAGCTATCAGGGAAATTCGAATCAAAATCATACTGAGATACCACCTTACACCAGTCAGAATGGCCAAAATTAACAAAACAGAAAACAACAAGTGTTGGAGAGGCTGCAGAGAAAAGGGAACCCTCTTACACTGTTGGTGGGAAGGCAATTAGTGCAGCCCCTTTGGAAAACAGTGTGGAGATTCCTTAAAAAATTAAAAATAGAGCTACCTACACTATGACCCTGCAATTGCACTACTGGGTATTTACCCCAAAGATACAGATGTAGTGAAAAGAAGGGCCACATGTACCCAATGTTCACTGCAGCAATGGCCAGAATCGCCAAACTGTGGAAAGAGCCAAGGTGCCCTAAAACACATGAATGCATAAAGAAGATGTGGTACATATATACAATGGAATACTATGCCTCCATCAGAAAGGACAAATACCCAACTTTTGTAGCAACATGGACTGGATTGGAAGAGATTATGCTGAGTGAAATAAGCCAAGCAGGGAAAGTCAAGTATCATATGGTTTCACTTACTTGTGGAGCACAAGGAGTAATATAGAGGACGGTAGGAGAAGGAAAAGAAATGGGAAGTGGGGTAAATCGGGGAGGGAGATGAAACATGAGAGGCTTTGGAGTCAGAAACAAATTGAGGGTCTTGGAGGAAACAGGGTGGGGGGATGGGTGAGCCTGGTGGTGGGTACTGAGGGCATGTATTGCATGGAGCACTGGGTGTGGGGCATAAACAATGAATCTTGGAACACTAAAAAAATAAAAAATAAAAATATTAAAAAGAAAGAACACTACACACTACCAGAATAGTTTAATTGAAAAGCCAGACAGTACTAAGTGTTGGTGAGGATGTAGAATAACTGGAACCCTCCTGAGTACAATCATTTTAAAAAATACTTAAGCAATTTCTTATACACATGAACTTTCCATATAGTCTAGAAATTCCTAAGTATTTATTCAAGAAAAATGAAACATACACCTATAAATTATACACAAATGCTCCTAGCCCCTAATTGAAAATGGCCAAGTGTCAGTTAATAGGTCACTCAATACACAAATAGTAGTATATTCATATACTGAAATACTACACGGCACTGAACGTGAATTAGAAAGACACGCACAAAGCAACATGAATGGACCTCAAAAACATTACACTTAAGTGAGAAAAGCCAGGCAAAAAAGAGTATATATACTCTTTGTGTGAAGTCCAGAAGCAAAGAAAAACTAGTCAATGGTGACAAATCCAAAAATGCCTGCCCAGTGGGAGGCACTGGGTAATTTTCTGGAACAAGCACAGAGACACTTTGTGGGGTGATGCAAATATGCCACATTTTGTTTTGGGTGATATTTGCACAAGTGAATACTAGTGCCAAAACTCATAAAACTGAGCCCTTAAAACTCATGCGTTTTATTGCGTGTAAATTATGCCTCAATGAAAAAATGATGATTATTAGATTTCTCTGTGCAATATTGTTACTCAGCAATAATACCATCGTGTTCAAGAGACGCGGATGGAGGGGCGCGTGGGTGGTTCAGTCAGTTACACAGATGCCTTCTGCTCGGGATCTGGAGTCCTGGCATTGAGCGCCACCATGTCCGGCTTTCTAAAGCTCAACGGCAAGTCTGCTTCTACCTTTCCCTCTGTCATCTCTCTTGCTCTCACTGTCTCTCAAATAAATAAATAAATAAATAGATAGATAGATAGATAGATAGATAGATAAATAATTAAATACATAAATACATAAATAAATAAATAAGTCTTTTAGAAAAAGGTGCTGATGGGAAACATTGCATTATGGTAATGGTTTTCTTGTATTATAACTGCTTGTAACTATGAAATCTTCATAAATGTGATCGATTGCAAAAATAAAGTTCTGAAACGTTTACAAATGACAGCAGACTGGGGAAATATTTGCAACTCATCTTTCTGACAAAGGGCTAATCGCCCTTATACTAAGAATTCTTAAAAACTTACTTTTAAAATACCCTAAATTACCAAAGTGAAAATAGCCTTCCACTCTAGGAGTGGAATGCTCTCGTCACAAGTGGATTCAACACTTGGGTGTAGCAACTTTTCCAGTTTCTGGTTTTGTTTCCATGTGTGATGGTGGTCTGGAAAAATGGAGGGAGGGAAGGGGAAAGAACAGTAAGAAATGAAGGGAAGAAAGTAAAGATAGATAGATAGATACATACATACATACCTATGCTCCAAAAAACTACTGGATAAAAGTATGTCAACGTATTTTTAACAGGGGGTGATATTATGGGAAATTTTTTCCTTTTCATGGATTATGTTTGGTTTTTTCTTTTTTTTACAATGACTGTATATTACTTTCTGCTCATTTATAGGAAATTCTATCATGCAAATGAGAGCTATTTCTGGTGAACCTATTATACTTACAAGTACTTTAAATAATTTTATGGAGTTCAATTTATGAGTTGAAATTTTATTCCTTCAACAAGCAATGCTTTTATTATTCATTTATCCCCACCCACCCACAGAACATGGATGAAGTAAGAGAGCTTCGTGAACTTTTACTTATAAATGCTGCATAATTTTATATTGCAAAAGCAGAGAATATCTTTAAAGTCATTTAAATCTACCTAACTTATATTTGGAGTTTTATTCTATAGTTTTCATCAGAGATGGTGCTCATATTGGTTTCTTAAAATACATGTAGAAGAAAGAGGAATCCATGGAAAATTTATTTGTCTTTTAAAAAAAAGCCTTTGTATTATATTTCAAACACATATAAAAATAGAGAATTCTTTAGTGGACCTTATGTAACCATAACCTAGATTTAACAAACATTTTGGGGGCGCCTGGGTGGCTCAGTTGGTTAAGCGACGCCTTTGGCTCAGGTCATGATCCCGGAAGCCCCGGGATCAAGTCCCACGACAGGCTCCCTGCTCGGCGGGAAGCCTGCTTCTCCCTCTCTCACTCCCCCTGTTTGTGTTCCCTCTCTGGCTGTGTTTCTCTCTGTCAAATAAATAAAGTCTTTAAAAAAAAAAACCATTTTGCCATATTTGCTTCAGCTTTTAAAAAATTAATGTTATGAGGAGTGCCTGGGTGGCACAGTCCATTAAGCATCTGCCTTCTACTTAGGTCGTGACCCCAGGGTTTCGGGATCAAGCCCTGCCTGAGCTCCCTGCTTCTCCCTCTACCCCTCCCCCTGTTCACGTTCATGCTCTTTCTCTGTCTCCCAAATAAATAAAATCATAAATTAAAAAAATAAATGTTGAGATTTCATCCCCAAATACTTCAGCATGCATTCTAAAAAAAATAAGGACATCTTCTTACATAACCACAAAACCATTTTCTCACTTCACAAAATTAAATATAATTTCTTAATATCTAATACTTAGACAACATTCACATTTACCTTATTATGTATCCCCAAAATGTATTTTGCAGTTATTTGTTCAAACTAGGATCCACATAAGGTCCAAATGAACTTTAATTAAATGAATTTCTAAAATCTAATCATTTTAAAATCTAGAACAGTTCCCATCATCATCATCACTATTTTCTTTAAGTTTCTTTTCGTAATGTGTTGACTCAAACACATTTGGTCAGCTGCTCCAGAAGTGTTTTCTGGCAATTTAAACAATGATCTGAGAAAACCACCAAAGATCTCACTGCAAAAATCATCATTCCCTAAACACAAGGTCAGATTCACATTTTAACACCTAAATTTTGCAGATCTTGATCTTGGACGTCAGGAAGATAATGAGAGTGGGATGAGAAGTGGGGTGAGGGGAATAGTAGAAAAATGTCTTGAAACTGGCATACAAGTAGACTGATAGAGATACTTTTGTTATATAAGACCTGTGGTGGGGAAGAAAGCTGCCCAGAACCTTCAAACCCAGAAGAGACATCACAATTTCCCTTCTGGCCTGGAGGAACACAAGCTTAATGTAGCTTGCAGGAAGCCTGATTTCAGCTAGCTTTAACACCCCCAGAAGGAGTTAAAATGTGAAAGAACAGCACTTTTCCTTTTAAGAGGCCCATCTTATCATAGACACCAGGGGTAGGAGAAAACATTTTAAGCTAATGATGTTTACAGCTAACCAGATCTAGTTGAAGCAATCCACTGGGCTTGAGTTTGCAAGTCTCATTTCTTACAAGGTCCATTTATCTTAGAATGCTCCACCACCAAAAGTACTCCATCTTCACATTTCTCTGAATATTAAGCTAGACAATGAATTCTTCTCCCAGCTGGTTAACAATCTTTATCCCCCCAAGGCTGCTAAGTATTGTGTGTGTTAACTCAACTGCATTAAAAATTCTCTAATATTGAATGACAACAACAACAAAAGAGACAAATATTAAGCATAATGGAAGGAATGTTGCTAGGGAGATTTTTACATGATACAATCAAGAAAGTCCGCCACATATAGAAGGCAGAATTTTCAAATCATCCAATGTACAATAACTGAACATCTGATGATGGCGTCAGACACCCATCTCTATACTGGCTTGGAAGAGAGCATGGCCCTCCTTGCCAGACCTGGATCACAATGCCCACCCCAGAGGTGAGAGATGAGGCCAACTTCATCCAAACCTAAATTTAAGAGTGCTGAACAGAGCCTTTCCCAAAGAAAATCAGAGAGCAGCCACCGGCAGAAGGAGGAATGGTTATTGGGTGGGAAGAACCAACAGATGTGAATCTATAGGCCCAGGAGTAAATGAGAACAAGACTCTACAGACATGGAGATGTGGTGGTCATGTGTGTGTGTGCCCTCTTTTCATCCAAATGCCTAGGTTCCTAATATCTCATAACTAACTAATCTTGGCCCTTCTCCCAACGGCATCCCATTCTCTTAGGACTCCATTAGGTTCGTTGGCCTACTGGGCAAAGTTCTTAATGTATCTCCTCTCTGAGGGATACATTATCTCCAGGTAAGTGCATTTTCTAAAGTTCTTAATGGAATGCTATACTAGAAAGAATTTTTGGGTTCCAATCCCTGGAAACACATCATGGTTCAGTCATCTAGGGTGTTGGGTCTAACAGTAGTGGGAGAAACCATTCACTCTGAATCTAGTTTTTCTAGAATTGGGAGGCACTGTAAGGAGGATTCATTTAATGTTTCAGTGACAAAAGGAAAGAAGGCAGGGAGGTGCTTTTATTTTGAGGGAAGAGAGGAGTGAGGTGGGCAGAATGGTAAAGGAGGTCAAAAGGTACAAAATTCCTGTTATAAAATACATAAATCACACAGATACCTGAGCAGCATGGTGACTATAATTAATATACAATTTTACACATTTGTAAGTTATTAAGAGAGTAAATATTTGGGTTTTATTTTAAAGATTTTATTTATTTATTTGAGAGAGAGAGAGAGAGGGAGGGAGGGAGGGAGGGACAGCACGAGTTGGGAAGAGGCAGAGGGAGAGAGAGAATCTTAAGCAGGCTCCACGCCCAGTATGGAGCCCAATGCAGAGCATGAGCCCAGAACCCTGGGATCATGATATGAACAAAGGCATACACTTAGCCAACTGAGCCACCCAAGGGCCCCACTAAGAGAGTAAATCTTAAAAGTTTTTATCACAAGGAAAAAGTGTAATTATATACCATGATGGATACTAACGAGATTTACTATAGTGATCATTTTGCAACACATACAGATACTTAATCATGATGTTGTATATGTGAAATTAATATAATGTGTCGATTATATCACAATAAAAAAATAAAAATTTTTCCAAAAAATTTCATTTTTTAGAAGAGTTTATTTGACAGAGAGAGAGAGTGCGTACACACAAGCAGGGGAAGCAGCAGGCAGAGAGAGAGAAAGAAGCGGGACTTGATCCCAGGATCCCAGGATCATGACTAGAGCCAAAGGTAGATGCTTAACTGACTGAGCTGAACTGTCTGGGTAGACACCCCCAAAAGATCTCATATGAGACCAGTTTTAGGCTTACAACAAAACTGCCCGTCCACACACACAGCTATCTCCATGATGTGTGTCCCCCACCAGAATGGTACATTTTTTGCCAATAAAGAATCTGTATTGACACACCATAATCACACGAAGTCCATAGTTTACCTTCGAATTCACTCCTTTTATTTTTTCTATTTCAACTCTTTTTAAAGTGGAAGTATAGTAAGCACAAAATTTTTTTAAAGATTTTATTTAGGGGCGCCTGGGTGGCTCAGTTAGTCAAGCAACTGCCTTCGGCTCAGGTCATGATCCCGGAGACCCGGGATCGAGCCCCACATCAGGCTCCCTGCTCGGTGGGAGGCCTGCTTCTCCCTTTCTCACTCCCCCTGCTTGTGTTCCCTCTCTGGCTGTGTTTCTCTCTGTCAAATAAATAAAATCTTAAAAAAAAAAAAAGATTTTATTTATTTATTTGACAGAGAGAAACACGGCTAGAGGGGGAACACAAGCAGGGGGAGTGAGAGAGGGAGAAGCAGGCTTCCCGGAGCTGAGCAGGAAGCCCAATGCGGGGCTCTATCCCGGGACTCTGGGATCATGACCTGAGCCGAAGGCAGACACTTAACGACTGAGCCCTCCAGGTGCCCCAACACACAGTTTATATTAGTTTCAGGTATACATCACAGTGTTTTAAAAATCCTATACATTACACAATGCTCACCATGATCAGTGTTGTTCCCATCTTCTTGTACATTCTATGGATGTGGACAAAAGTGTAGTGACATAAATCCATTACTTTAACACTGACAGCATTTTCATTGCCCTAAAAAGTCTCTGTGGTCTGCCTACTCATCTCCAGTGTCTCCTGTCCCCTGAACCCTCCATTGTAGGGAGTTTTCAAATCACTAACCAGAATTGCCTTTCTAGTAAAAAAAGAGATGGCTCCCAGAGCTTTCCTCACCCAGTAAGGATGTTTGGTCCTGCCTTGAAGGTTTTTCCCCTTCTCCTCCCCTCCTGCAGGAACACAGAAGCAGAGGGAAAACTCTAGAAACATGGGCAGATGGGCATAAAGACAATCTCAATCTTCCTCTGGCTCCCCCACGGAACGACTGGTCAGAGCCCCCCAGGGAGGGCCCCAGGTGTGCCGAAAGATGCATGGCCAACAGTAAAGGATAAATAAAAAACACAGAGGAAAATGAGTCCTGTTTGCAGGTGAATTCACGTTTATACAAAATATTTGTGCCAACATGCCTCTGCACGTTGGAGATTCTGCCAGTCCATCAGCATGGCTCTGGTGTTGGGAGAACAGCTCCATCAGGTGGCAGTGATGGCGGCCTCTTAATCCACCACTCTGTTTTCAGCCATCATGATGAACAAAATCGGGACCCAGCCCGGTCTGCTTGAAGGAGAGGCAAACTGGAAGACGCTTTGCAAATGTTCCTCTACACACCCAGGGGGCGAGTGCACCAGGTGGTCCAGGCCTAGAACAGGAGGGGAATGTCAAGGGAGCATCCCACACCCACACGTAGATTCTTCCAGAGCCTGGGAAACTTCTGGTGTGGGTTCCGAGCCCCTGGTGCCAAGTGTTGGTCACGAAGCTGAGTTCTCATTTTGCCCAGCAAGGCTCTTCTCAGGGCCTGGGTGTGCGGCCTTGGCTTCCCAATGATACAAGAGGCTAAAACACACCGCCTGCATCACGCCAGCAGGAGAAGGATTTCAAAACTGCTCACCAGCAGACGCTAAGGGAGTATTTGGTGTTCGTCTTTAACATTCTCAAATATTTGTGACTGCACCAGAATACCGACTCCCTCCATGAGTACTTGCTAGGTGGTGGGCACGGTGCTTGGCCTCATGGAATCTGGATAGTTGTAAATCTTGGTCCCTGCTCTCACATGAGAGGGAAAGGTACAGTGGGCCATGCTAAGTGTCACAGCTAATGAAGTGTACCCCCGAAAGTACAAGTGAGGGTCTATGGGAGCATGAAAAAATGACCTTCATATGGATCCAGAAAAACTTCAGGAAGGAGATTTTTGAGATTTTATTTATTTAACTGAGAGACAGAAAGAGAGAGCACAAGTGGGGGAGTGGCAGGCAGAGGGAGAAGCAAGCTCCCCACTGAGCAGGGAGCCTGATGCGGGGCTAGATCCCAGGATCCCGGGATCACGACCTGGGCCGAAGGCAAATGCTTAACCGAATGAGCCACCCAGGTGCCTCAGGGAGGAGATTATTTTTTTGGACCCTGATTTTGAAGGATAACCAAGACTTATTACACTATTAATAATTATTTTCTTTTATCGCCTTATCTCAAAGGAAATATGCTTGTATTAAAGAAAATATACATAAGCAAAATCCCCATAATTCTGTAACTCAAATATAACTATCATGGGTAGCACCATTTTTTTCTAGGAATATGGATTTTTCACTCACACACACATCATATCATACAAAAAACATGAAGTGATCCTACGTCATGATTTGAGCTACAACCTTCTTGACACACTGTGTGTGTGTGTGTGTGTGCGTGTGTGTACACCTAATATTACAACAGAGGTTCCCTTATCTGACATAATCAAAAGTACAAGATAGTTCATCAGTAACAACAACAACAAAAATTCAGGGGCACCTCGGTGGCTTGGTCAGTTAAACGTCTGACTCTTGATCTCAGCTCCAGTCTTGATCTTGGTAATGAATCCAGGCCCTGTGTTGGGTTCTACTACTTTCAAAAAAAAAAAAATCAGTCAAAGGGAGGAATCATCAAATGTAATAAAAACCGATGTCTAAAATCCGTATTAATTTAAAGTCATGTTCCTTCATTTGCCACTCTTGTGGTGTATGGCCAAAACCTTTCCTTGGGGTGTGACATTGCCCGGAGAGTGCCACACCAGCATTCTTGCATAAACCATCCTCCGAAAGCATTAGGGACAATTCTTAGTTTCAAACTCTTTAGCTGGGACAAAGACCTTAGAGAAACCTTCTAGAACATTACAATTCTTTTCTGGTCTTCCAATTATCTCGTGCACCTAATTCCATAGCATTTTTTAGGGACTTTCCATTTATCCAGTCATTACAAAACATCGAATTTTATCTTGGTAGAAAGATGGGCACTTTTCATGTTCACTCTCACATCCCAGTTGACATAATACTTAAACACATCTGAAGGTGTAAGTATAATAACAAGCACAACTACCTGTCAAGAGGTCTGGGAGCAGATGACTCACCCAGCAGCTGTAGAGAGGACAGGAATATCTTTTGGATGCCAGCAGGGAAAGTGTTCGGGTGGCCCGTGGAGGGCTTCGGTAAGCAATTCTTCTTACACATGGAATCTATCAAGCCCAATAAGTTGGTTAAAAGTAACATCTACTATAACAAATTACCACGACTCAGCAGCTTAAAGCAGCACCCACATTTATCTCACAGATTGGTAGATCAGAAGTCTTCGGTGAGCTCAACTGGGTTCTCCCTTTAGGGTCTCACGAAGTCTTGCCAAAATCTGGCAAGTGGGCAAGCTGGGCTCTTATCCAGAAGTTCTAGGGAAGAATCTGCTTCCATACTCTTTCAGGTTGTTGGGCAATTGCAGTTTCTTGCATTAGCAGGTGCAAAGCTGCCATTTCCTTGCTAGATGTCAGCTGGGATTACTTTCAGCTCACGAAAGCTGTCCGTATTCCTTGTCATGTGGCCTTCTCCATCTTCAAGCCAGCAATGGTATGTCAAATTCCCCTCATGCTTCAAATCTATGACCTCCCCTTCTGCTACCAGGAAAGTCTGCTTTTGAAAGGGCTCATGTGATAAGCTCAGATATACCCAGAGAAAACTACCAAAGTTGACTGTGCGACATGACAAAGCACAGTCATGGGAGAGAGAATTCATCATATCAGTAGGTTCTGGGGATGAGAGCACTGGAAACCTGGGAGACATTTTTAGCATTTCCCCTGCCACAGTCATTAAAATGGAGATGGAAGGAAAGAACTTTCCAGGTAGATGGAGAATGTAAGCAAACAGGGAAAAGAGCAGCAAGTGAACACCTTGGGGAAGAACGACACTGCCTCCTTTTTCAGTTCCAGCTAGGGCCTCTTCCTACTTCTGATGTTCCAGCTATAAACAGACAAAAGAAAGTGAGGGAACACAAGAAATTAAATTACGTACTATATCTAAATAGTATTTCTCTGGGTTGTGTTCCAATTATTAGTTTAAGAAATGATGAGAATTGATGAAACTGTCATCACATTCTTTCCCCAGAGAGCAAGAGTGAAGACTTGGAAGTAATATCCATTTGTCTATTGACAAAGAATGACATAATGACATCAAAAGGCGCCCACTTTCCAGCCATGTAAGAAGAAAAAAATTTAAATGAGAATTCCCAATGCTAACTAGTGAAACTGATACGGTCAAAAATTGCAGTGTAAATGAATACAACTCATTAAGGATACAGATTTGCACTATTCTAAAAAGGATAAAAATATTCACATCCTTTGACTTTGGGGACTTTATGCCAAGTAGATAATCCAAAAGAACTTTTGTAAATTATGCAATAAAAATACACTATGTGGCAATATTTATATACAATATATTTCATCTAAGTATTCATAATGAAAAATGATTAGTTCAATTATGGCCTCACCATTCAAAGGAATATTATTCAGATATTAGCATTTTAATTGTGGAGAACAAAATGAAATACCTACTTTCCATTTAAAATAAAATGCAAAACTTTACCTATCTTTCTATTGCAGCTATGTGAAAAATACTGTACATAAGCAAGATTTGGGAGGGAACTTGGAAATTGTTAACACTTTTAGTAGGATGATGAATGAAAATTTTTTCATTTTGATTTCTATCAACAGTACTATAAGGTTGTTTGTGTAATAATAAATAATAATGATAGTAAGCTTTTTGAAAAAAAATCATATATGAACTCTAAAAGCCTCTACCATGAATGTTATTGCACCTTCACTAGTTTTAAAAGGACCAGAGACAACTAATCAGACGAAACACAGATTACAAGTCCAGACCAGTGCAAAAAGAGCCCTCACCTCCGAGCTCAATGCCTCAACCCCCCAGACCCCAAGGAAAGAGAATCACAAGTGCAGAAATAAGCACGTGGGGTATTAATGAAAATCTCATCCTCTACCACATGACACAATGAGGAACTCAAGGAGGTAAAGAGAATCCATACAATTCACAATTTCTGGAGACAAAGACAAAAATTTGGTTATCTGCAAGATTGTATTTCAATGATGAGGGAGTCAATCCTCCTTAAGGGGACCCATTATCTAGAGAGCTATTAAGAGACGCTTTATTTTTCATTGACCATTTGGTAATGCTGCTTAAAAACATCTTCTACAAAAACTCACATTCCTAACCTGAATTGGGCAGATGATATATCCAAATGCTGAAAAGCCATTTAAGAAGCAAACAAACCAAAAATCAGGCCTTTTATCCAGAAGTGGAAACAAACTAACCTGTCTCTCCTACATGGAGATTTCAGTGTTTCAAATACAGAATACCATCTGCCTCTCCCATTCTAAGATGAAATTTGTATTCATTCTGTTTTGCTGGGAACTGGCTCTTTTTTATCCTGGGACCCAGCAGTGTAGTACCGGAGTCTGTAAGGAGAAAGCCTTCTGAAGGGAGACAGGAGTCCCCATTAAGGTCAGCCATTGATCGGGGAGCACTGCCCTGCCTCACCCCTGTTGGTTTCTATTCCCTTTGGTTTCATTTCCATCAAAGAAGCAAACATTGGGAGGAAGCAGTTCTACTACCATTTTTAATTCCTCCACTAGTCAGCAGCATTCAGGAAAAATTCATGTCTTTTCCAGCTCTAGGGGATCTATTGCAAATCCTTTAAATTGTCATATTATCCTCTCATTTGCTTCTATTTTAGCAAAGCAAATGATTAAAAACTAAACTTTCATTTAGAAGCATAATTATTTTAAAGGATGTCAAGGCTTCATGTTAAACAAATTTACCTCAGCAAATAGAATGGGGGCTTGGAATTCAATTGAAGAGTTAATGAAATAACCATAATTTAGTTAAGTGAATCAACCTACATCATCTTATTTCTTTAACCAGATTCCTCTTCTTCTTCAGTTTTCATGTATGGAGTTGTTTTTTTGATTCCTTCAGTAAATGTCTTAGCTTCACAGAGTGAATCAGAGAAATATTTTTTGTAGACATGAAAAGAAAAATTCATGTGATTTTCCCCAAATAGGGTGAGAATTTATAAAATAGGAAAGTAGCAATAATTCTAATCCAAATTTCTAATCCTTAAAAATTTCCCATGGAACATGAAGCTTAGAGTTACTAAGATAAACTAGTTTAACTTCCTGAGTTGAAAAAGGCCAGTGCCCAGAGAACTCTAGATTGAACGAATGAATTAAATGTGATAGGCAGCCTTCTTCTATTTACTCCAGTGATCTCTGCACTGGTATTCATACTCTTCTTTAATCCCGACCCCTTGGATATGGGCTGGGCATAGGGATGTGCTTCTTAGGCAAAGAATGTGGCAAGAGTGATGCAATGTCACTCCTGAGACTCACAAAAGACCATAACTTCTGTCTGTTGCTACTTCTCGTCTTCTCTCTCACTTGTTCTGATAAAGAAAGCTGTTTTTGATTTTTTTTTTCAAGATTTTATCCATTTACTTGACAAAGAGAGAGAGATCACAAATAGGCAGAGAGGCAGGCAGAGAAAGAGGAGGAAGCCAGTTTCCCACCGAGCAGAGAGCCCTATGTGGGACTCAATCCCAGGACCCTGAGATCATGACCCAAGCTGAAGGCAGAGGCTTTAACCCACTGAGCCACCCAGGTGCCCAAAGCAAAGGACCTTATGGAAAGGCAAGGAACTAAAGGTGTTCTCCACCCAACAGCCAGTGAAGAACTAAGACTCAGCCCCATAGTCCACAGGAAACAGAGTCCTCCCGCTCACTAGGTCAGTGAGTTTGGGAAGTGGATTCTTCTGCTGTGGAGCCCTGAGATGAACACAGCCTCAGCCAACCCCTTAACTGCAACCTGGGCAGCACCTGAGCTATGCCCAGATTTCTGATCTGCAGAAACTATGACATGATAAATGTTTTTTTTAAGCCCCTAATTTGTGGATGATTTGTTACACATCAACATATGCCTAATACGCCAACCAATAAATTCATTCATGGCAGAGCATCTCTCCCATGGACACATTCATACTGAAATGCCTCAGCTCCATCTAGCAGATAACTCAGAATTATTTCAGGTGATATGGCCACAATGCTAAAATATACGCTAGCCAGTCAACTGTTAGAGCAGTGAAGTACCAGGAGCAGGTGAGGTAGGAGGCCATGGCTGAAGTCATGAGAGACACATGAAGAAAGTGCCACCTCTTTGTCTCCACCCCCCACCAGTCCAGTAGGCCTACTAGATTTTACTAGAGGGTGGGGAGTTAGTGGGTTGCTACTATCAATAAAATGCAGAAAAAGAACCTATGAGTAAGTAGCTAAATTACTTACTTAGAAAAAAAAAACATTAAAAATAGGGGTATAGTTCTGCTTTGTATCTAGGCATTCAATATACAATGAATTAAATTTTTTTAAAAATTTTACAAGCTGCAGGGTGTGGTCTTGGGTGGCCATTCCAAATGGCCAGAGGTAGGGAAATTCTGTCTGCAATAGATCCTTCATAACATGATCTTTCTAGAACCTTCCATGTTTAATGTTCTTTTTTTTAATATTCTATTTATTTATTTATTTATTTGAGAGAGAGAGAGAATGAGCAAGGGGAGTGGCAAAAGGAGAAGGAGAAGGCAGCTCCCCAATGCACAGTAAGCCCCACATGAGGCTCAATCCCAGGACCCTGGGATCATGACAAGAGCTGAAGGTATATGCTTAACCAACTGAGCCACCTGGGTGCCCCTATGTGTTTCTTAATGTATATCATCTCTACGAAGTACAAATATTTTGCCGCTGGTGTGGGACACATACCAATGGTGACCTGTGACAAGATTTTGGTGGAAGGTAAACATGTCACTAAATGGATTCTCGTTTAATCCTTCATAATACTCTAGGAATAAGCCTCATTTGGGGATAGACTTTGACATCTCTGTAATAACTTCCTAGAATCTGATATTTATAAAGAGAGAACAGGGACACCTGAGTAGCTCAGTCAGTTAAGCCACTGACTCTTGATTTCATCTCAGGTCATATTTTCAGGGTCATGGGATCAAATCCAAAGTCAAGCTCTGCTCAGCAGGGAGTCAGCTTGTTCTTCTCCCTCTGCTAACTCTCTCTCAAATAAGGAAATAATAAGGAAGGGAGGAAGGAAGGAAGGAGGAAAAGAAAGAAAGAAAGAAAGAAAGAAAGAAAGAAAGAAAGAAAGAAAGAAAGAAAGAAAAAGAAAGAAAGAAAGAAAGAAAGAAAGAGAGAGAAAGAGAGAAAGAAGGAAAGAAAAAGAAAACGAGCCTTAGGCTCAACAACCATAGTTAGGAGCAGGATCAAACAAGAATTTAATAATATGGTTTTATTTTCAATATAGTTATATATGACAAGCAATACTGTTTTGTTGTTTATGATAAGGATATAAAGTCTCCGTCCTTTAAAAAAGTGAGAAGCTTTAAATAAATTAAGTCCTGAGTCTATTACCCTGAGCTGGCTTTCTCCTTACCTCCCTGGGCCCCCAAATACAGTATCTCATCTCCTGTCCCAGCTGCATCAAAGATAGCTTCTCTCCTCCAACAGAAGAGCCATTGCCTTGGTCCTAGTGCTCCTTAGCCCATGCCTGTCACACTCCTTTCCTGCCCCAATCCCCATGGTTAGGGTTGGGAGGTACTGATGGGCTTAGGTCAATGGAGCTCCTTACATATCTGATCCCCATGGGAATGAGGTCAGCCCCATCCATGCAAACCTGCTGGGAGTAAGGGAAGAAAATTTCCCAAGAGAAAAGTCTGAGGGATGGTCACTGGGAAAACCACGGGTTAGTCCCGAGCCCCTCCCTTTGCCAGGAGGTGATACACCCAGCTGGGAGGGGTGTGAGGAGGGCTGCATAAGACACATGCAAGTCACACTCCAGAGCTGGGGACACAGAAGGTGCTCAGGAAGAACGTGCTCAATCAATCAGAGAAAGCATGAATTCTTCCAGGCTGGCTGCAGTCACCTCGCTGCCGGGTCTCTGCACTTTACCGAATGTTGACTGCTCTGCTTCCTTCCTGTAATAAAAGCGGGGTGGTAGTTCCAAATCGCCTAGAACAGCCGGCAGTGTTCACACACACACACACCCGCTGCTAGGAACCAGGGATCCGGGCTGGGGTGGGGGGAGCGGTGCGTGTAGGCTGAGTAGGGGGGTGGGCTGGGGGGGACTCACTGCTGCCCTCAAGGACGCTCATGCCCCCCATCTCCGGACCTGCCCCCAGCAGCCGCCTGGACAGGATGTCTGGGTTCAGAAACCGCTTCTCGGGCGGGACCCAGGCAGGAGCAGCAGAGGTAGCCTGGGCGGTGCCCTGTCCCAAAGGGCGCAGGTACAAAAAGCCATCAGCCTGGAAATACAGAAAACTGCAAGTCACTTAGTGGCTAGCTGGCGACACCGGAGAGCAAGACGAGCGCCCATGCTCCAGGGGCCATCCAGGGGGGTATCGGGAGGTGGTGGAGGGTCACCCCTGAGCTCGTACACCCAGGTCCCAGGGGCCCCATGCCCCTTGCAGACTTGCAGCCGCAGGTACCAGCTCTGCAGAAACCCGCTTCCCCTCTGAGCTGGTGATCTAGCTGATTTAAAGGGAAAAAAAACTTTTTTAAAGTAATCGTTGGTCAGCCTGGTGCACATCTTTCCCCAGCTTTTCCTTTCAGTGCTTTTCACATTGTAGTCTCCTTTGCGCCTGCCCCCAATGCTCTCTTAAGTGCATGTAGTTGGAGGAAAAATTGACACACAGAAGCCTTTGCATCGTTCTCAAGACAGTATTTGAACTTCCTAATGGCCCTAGGAATCTTCTGAGGGCCCTGCTCCTAATAAACCAGACCTGGAAAGTGGGAGAAAACAGTTTTCTAACCCTGCTGATTGTCTTTAAAATTGAGAATCAACCGGAGAGCCCAGCTTGGGCTTATTGGTGATTCACTGACTAACATGCCTCCAGGTTAGGGCTCTGTGTCCCTCCAGGACAGGGAACTGAAGGAACAAAGGGGCATACCAGTTTCCCCTGAAGAGAATTTTCTAGAGCCGGGTCCCCCTGGGTGTTCTACGGAGCAACCCCAGGCCTGGAGGTATTATTAAACCCATTTGGCAGAGAGGAAAGTGAAGCCGGCGGATAAGGGACTGCCAAAGGTCCCCTCTGTTGTAAGGTGTACAGTTAGGTCTGGAATCCAGGTCTGTGGGTCTGCAAATGCTCTTGAACCTCTTCTCGTGCCCCGTAAGGTGCTCATGGGGGTTATCAGCAATTTTAGCCACTGCTCCATTTAATGGAATCACCTGCGAACACAGTGACTGTCATTTCTGGTCATTGCTTGTATTAACCACCTGCAGGCAGCTGTAGGTTCTGGAAGGCCAGGTGAAAGAAAACTGCATTTCATTCTGTTGACTCTCTGTGGCAGAGGATTCTGGCACTGGATGATTTTCTTTCAGGCTAGGAAATGTAGGTGCCGCCTGGCACTCAAGTGTGTGCGTGCGCTTTACGTAGAAATCACCTGCTCATTGGGGCGCCCGGGTGGCTCAGTTGGTTGGGCGACTGCCTTCGGCTCAGGTCATGATCCCGGAGACCCGGGATCAAATTCCACATCGGGCTCCCTGCTCGGCGGGAAGCCTGCTTCTCCCTCTCTCACTCCCCCTGCTTGTGTTCCCTCTCTGGCTGTGTTTCTCTCTGTCAAATAAATAAAAAATCTTTAAAAAAAAAAAAAAGAAAGAAAGAAAGAAAGAAAGAAAGGAAGGAAGGAAGGAAGGAAGGAAGGAAGGAAGGAAGGAAGAAAGAAAGAAAGAAAGAAAGAAAGAAAGAAGGAAAGAAAGAAGGAAAGAAAGAAAAAGAAAGAAAGAAAGAAAGAAGGAAATAAATAAATAAATAAATAAATAAATCACCTGCTCACACTGAGGTCAACACCACAGAAGTTCAGCATCATGGAAGCATATTTCCTTGCTTATGTTTTTCTGGTGCAGATTTTCTCTTTTTCAGTGTCCTTGGGCTTAAAGCTCTTGTAAAGTATTGTAATCTGAAGTCATAATGACAATGGGTATGTCCTTCTCAAATGTGAGAAATGAGAAAAGCCATAATCATAGATTAATACGACAAGGTTTAAAATGAAATGTCTGCCCAAGTCTCAGATCTACAACAACATCTTTACGAATTCTCCAGTTTCCCCCTTGAAGAAAATTTTCCATCCTCTTAAGACCTGCTTATTATGTCAGAAGAAAATTTGCCTATTTCTTGGACTGCATTTCTCCTTTGTTTTGCCTGAATGATGTGGATAAAAAACTGGAAGTACTAGTAAAGAAATACCTAGATGTCATAGAAGCAGAGAAAAAAAGGACTGATAATCAAAGGTTAAAAATGAAATTCAATTAAGACTTTAACTTCTAGGCTATAAGGAATAAACATTTTGCTCTCCCGTGTTTATTGAGTCTCTATTATGAGCCAGGCCCAGGGCGAGGAGCTAAAGAAGAAAATAGACTCTGTGCCAGCCTTCATGGACCCACAGAGCAATAGGGAAGACTGGCCTGAGGCCAACAGTTACCAATTATGAATTAAACAATACAGGGGAATATGGGAACATCTAGCACGAGGATCAAAGCCAACCTGGGAACAGGGAAGCATCCCCAGGGAAGGGAGAGTTTCAGGTGAGCTGAAAAGGAGATAGCCATCAAAGAGCATCTAGGCCATGGAGAATAGGAATGAAGACCAGAAGACAGGAGGAAAGCCTGGCAGGATGGAAGAACTGAGAAGATTCTAGAATGACTGAAGGGGAAAGAGAGGGAAGAGAGAGGTGCCAGGTGAAGTTGGAGAGGTCCCAGCCGAGCAGCGGAAAGGAACCTGTCTCAATGGAGTAGAGCAAAGAGGACCAGCTTCATGAGAACAGGTAACAATCATGCCCATGGGGCACACTTGCTAGCCCAGTGCTAGAAATAGTAGGTTTTAGTAAAACAGCAGATATTTGTGCATTATTGTTACAAATCTTCATGCATAATAATCCTACTTCTTTCTTCTCTCCTTCCTCACTTGAAACTAAATGCTACTCCTGTTTTTCCCTTTTTTCTCTTTCTGACTTGTAGGTCATGGATTCATGAGGTTTCTCTCAACTTCCAATATTCTCCCCCTTCTTTCTTCCCTTTTGCCATGTGATGTATTTAACAATCCCTTACAGTGCCAAGTAGAAGGAAGAAATCATCCAGCTAGATTACTAAGGGGAAAAAATTCAAGCAGGACACTCTTGCCTCTTCAACAAATATCCACTCACTCCAGCCTGACTCAAGTCTGGACAAGGCTGGTGGTTTTTACACAACCAACTGGCAAAATAAGGACTTTCTAGTTTGTATTTTAAATGACAGGGAATTAATCCCCAAAGGGAATGTTTTAATTCATCATTGAGCTCCTCTTCATTGATTACGATGCCAAAGCTTGGGTAGCACACAGAAAATGTGGGCCCCGAGTGCCAAATCGGTCCCTCTGAGACTAGAAAAGCATTTTGGAGACCATGTTCAAGGCTGACGTACAGATATTTTTGAGTCGTCAAAGCTCATCTCTCTATTATGGCAGAAATCGCCAACAGCTTTGGCTTCTCGAAAAAAACTGGCAACAGGTACTCTCCAGACACTTGTGCATATGTTGCATTTTATTATGTTTTGTTTTCAAGTACTTTGTATTCCAGGAGACGTTCCTAAAAACCTACTTAATAAAGCAACTTGTCCTGAAGGTTTATTTGAATTTATTTATTTGAATTTCCTCAGCCTTCTGGGGTAGTCACCCTTTGTTTTACGAGCCAACTAGGATGACCTACAATGTCCTTCCCCTGTTGGTGACAGGTCCAAAGGCTTTCCCAAGAGTTCAAGGACACAGGTTCTGGTCCCTTCTTCCTCCGAGTTCCTGCTCAGAACTCACACATCCAGCCCCTTCTTCTCAAGCATGAGCAAATCTATCTCGCTTTCATTTCCCAGATGCCACGAGTCAAGGCTCTGTGTAGACCAGACCTGCCTCAAATATGAGCTCAACAGAAGATACTCACAGCATAGGATGGAGGTAGGAGAGGGACACCAAGGGAACGTGCGCAGGCTCAGTTACTCAGAATCCATCAACTGGCCCTTGACCACGACTCTCTTACTGGTTGTCATCTATTTGGGGTCTTGGGTCACTGGTCCTTTTTCTCTCATCTCCAAAAGACTTTCTCTCTCTTTTTCTCCACATGGATTCCACTGTTACTCTATCATTCAAAAAGCCACTACAGAGATTTCATGTTCCCAAATAGCAATTATTTCCCCCTAGTTGCACATTTGCTGGAAACTCTTCAAGAAGAGGAAGCTACCTTCAAAAATAACACCTACAACTTCTGTTCCAAAAATTCAACAGTACCCTTAGACCTGAGTCTTCCTGCCCCTGTACATTCCTCACCTCTTGAGGGTGATATTTCTAACATAGAGAATTAACCCAAAAAGGCCATTTTATGAGAATTTTCTAGGTACCAGGTACTTAACAAGCCTTTAAAATGGCTATGATTAGCATCGTTTTCTCCCTTTTACAGATGATAATCATCTGCACAGGGCTAAGATTTACTGAGTGCTAGCTATGCGTGAAGGTCTATGCCTAAGGTCTTCGCATAGGTCACCTCACCCAAGCTTCACAAGTCTACGAAGTTGAGATCATTACCATCCCTGTTTCACAGATGAGGAAAATGAGTTTCAGAGAGGAGAAATGATGAATATTAGCAACTCCACCAAAACAAGAATGGAGCCTAGGTCCCCATAACTCGAAGGACTGGGATTTTTCCCTACATCACAGAGCTTTGATTTGATTGAGCTCCAGGAATTTGGAGAACATTCTTTTAAAAGAACATGGGTGGGGTGCCTAGGTGGCTTAGTGGATTGAGCATCTAACTTTGACTCAGGTCATGATCTCATCCTGGAATGGGTGGCATCAGGCTCCACCACTCAACATGCAGTCTGCTTACCTGTCTCTCTCCCTCTTCCTCTGCCCCTCCCCCAGATTATTCTCTCGCTCTCTCTCTTTCTGTGAAATAAATAAATACAATCAGATAAACAGGGACAGTGATGATATTCCTGAATTAACTCTGAACTAGCTCATGGTATGCCTCGAAGCAAAGAATCAAGGGATACTGGTTCCAGATTTGGTCTGCAGACTTCCAGGAGCACACCTTAAGGGTGCTGGTTCACAGTGAGTCTGTTCATGGTATCATTTAGCTTCCCCTGAGATGGTTCAGTTAACGGAGTGCCCATCAATTAAGAAGAAGACTCCTTGCTGTGAGTGTAGTATTAAATTTTCATGGCGAGAAAAGAGGGAAAAATAGTAATTGGGACAAGAATAAACTAGGCTTTGTTCTAATAAAACTCATGCTGTAATCATGCCTGATCTGCTTGGATCTCTTTAAAGCAGGTTAGACTATGGCATGATGAAAGACCTTGCTTGTCACTGTGATACTTGAAAACTCCCAGTTCTTTCCCTTCAGCTACACATTTACTCTTCTCTGTTTCCACACTGTGTCAGGGACTTGGCACCCTAAGCTCTCAGAAGGACAGTGTCCTGGTACTAATGGAAGAAGGAGCTAATTCTCCTGGAAACTGAGCCTGGGAAACAGATTTCTGGCCTCTCTAAACCTAGGGGCTGGGTTCCTACAGGATGCACCTGCTGTTCTCATCAGACCCATGTCTAGGAGAAAGGTCTCCTTGTCAGGGAGCTGTATGGGAAGGGACAGGAGGGACCAGCATGGCCCTCTGCCCAGCACTGTCAGCAACTCTACACCTTCCTGCCCTTCAGAGGCACAAAAGAGAAAGAAAATTATAATACCCAGCACTGAAGAGAGTATAGAGGAGTAGGCCCTTTTGAGAATAAATACCAGAAGTCAGACTGGCAGAGTGTGTCACAGAATTTTAAAAGCACACATTTCATTGGACCTAGCAATTCCACTTCTAGGAATTTATCCAAAAGAAATGATTTAAATATTTTAGCTATGAGGATGTTTTTATAATTAAAAACTCAGTGTTTTTATAATAATGTACAACTAGAGTCAGCCTAGATGTCCAAAAGTAGAAAACTGGTTCAATTAATTTTGGTTCATCCCTATAATGGAATACTCAGTGGCCATTAAAACAATAATGGACAGCTCTGTTTGTTGACAAGGAAAGATATGACATAATGGGAAAGTGGATTAAATCAGTACAGTTCCACCTCTGTGTGTGTGTGTGTGTGTGTGTGTGTGTGTGTGTTAGTAGTTATTTCTTAGTGGCAGAATTATGACTGTTTCTTCTTTATACTTGTATGTACTCCATGAATATTTTGTAAGCACAGAAAAATTATCATCAAAAGAATCAGTAATAACAATTCTGTTTCTTAAAAAAAAAAAAAAAAGA
>PITA01000167.1:238054-348562 GCA_004023965.1 Spilogale gracilis
AATAAATAAAATCTTTAAAAAAAAAAAAAAAAGAAAAAGAAAAGAAAAGGACAGGGGCACCTGGGTGGCTCAGTTGACTAAGTGACTGCCTTCAGCTCAGGTCATGATCCCAGAGTCCCAGGATCGAGTCCCACATCAGGCTCCCTGCTCAGCAGGAGGCCTGCTTCTCCCTCTCTCTGTTTGTATTCCCTCTCTAGCTGTGTTTCTCTCTGTGAAATAAGTAATTAAAATATTTTTTAAAAAGAAAAAAGAAACCCAAGGACAAAGATTAATCCTAGGAGGTTCCCATACAACCTGAAAATAGAACTCACTTGGCTGTTGAACATGCAGTTGGAACTGAGTTGATTCCTCTACTCTTTAAACAGCAAAGCATCCCCTCTTCCACAAGAGCAATGAGCCAACAGGAACCACGGGCTGGAGTCTGTGACCTCCCACCTTTCTCCCCTGAGGCCTGGCTCAAGGGTTCAGCTGTCCTCTTGCTTAGTGTTACACCCTCCACAAAGCCATTCATCCTTTGAGGATTTACTGAGCACCTATCCTGTGCCAAGTGCTGAGCTGAGCATCTGGTTTCAGATGACAGGAAGAAATGGTCCTGTGATTAGAAGAGAAGCCTTCCCTTGGTGTGCGTGTTCCCCCACTGGATCCCTCTAGCATATGATACACATCTCTTGGGGCATCTTCCCTTCCCACCTTGTTTTATCCTTGTCTTCTGGTTCAGATCCTCTTTCAATCAGGCCATCTGTCCCTTGAGAGCTGCTCCTGAATCTCCTACAGCACGTAGGAGAGTGAATGGCACATAGCAGAAGCTCAATAAATATTTATGGAATGAATGAGTAGATGTAATTGCTACCAGAAAAGCGTATTTCCTTTATTTAGATTTATGTGAGTCTGATGTCTGATTTCCTGGGTCAGTTGGAATTCTTTTCAGATGTAAGCAACAACAACAACAACAACAACCAAAAAAAGCGATTCAAACTGTCTTTTTTTTTTTTTTTTTAAAGATTTTATTTATTTGACAGAGAGAAACACAGCCAGAGAGGGAACACAAGCAGGGGGAGTGAGAGAGGGAGAAGCAGGCTTCCCGCCGAGCAGGGAGCCCGATGTGGGGCTCGATCCTGGGTCTCTGGGATCATGACCTGAGCCGAAGGCAGCTGCCCAACCAACTGAGCCATCCAGGCACCCCGATTCAAACTGTCTTAAGCACAAAGGGAGATTACTCTCTCCCATAACTACGAAGTTTGTTAGCAGAGTTCCAATAGGTCCCAAGCTCAAACAGTGCAGGACTTGGTCTCCCTCTATCTCCCAGCCCTCTCGTACCCATGTTGACTCCATTCTCAGATACACTCTTCCGTTATGAAACCAAGATGCCTCCCAACGGCTCCACACTCTTACAGATCCAAGTCTCGGGGTGGGCTCCTGGGACCTGGATGGTTGGCCTGGGTCTTGTGTCCATCCTGAGCCATTCACTTAACTGGGGGATACCATGTCCTGACTGGCCAGGCCTGGCTCACATGACTATGTCTTCAGCAGAGTGAGGGAGGGGGGTTGGCTCCCCCCAAACACGATCAATGTGCTCTTACCAAAAGGATGGGTGGATCAGGGGAATAAAACAAATAATGCCCTATTAACCCTCCCTTCAGGGCAGAAAGCACATCTTGCTTGTCTCTTGAGCCCAAACTTCACCCATCCCCTTTCAACCATAAACACCTTTGTTTTCTCTCCCTCCCTAAGCAGCACAACTGTAGCCAAGTCCAAGTGGGGAAGATATAACTGTGTCACACTAAACCTCCAGGCTCCAGCCAAGTGCTGCTCATGGAGCTGGGTTGGCCATCACTTCCTGCCACCCCCAGCTGCACATGGGGATCATGTGGGAGGAGGAGGGCTTTTTTTTTTTTTTTAAAGATTCATTTATTTATTTTGAGAGAGAGAGAGAGAAAGAGGGCAGGGAGAAGGGGCAGAGGGAAAGAGAGAATCTTAAGCAGATTTTCTGATAAGCACAGACCCCAATATGGGGCTCAATCCCATGACCCCGAGATCAAGACCTGAGCCTAAACCAAAAGTCTGATGCTTAACCCACTGAAGCACCCTGGTGTCCCAAGAAGGGCTTTTAAAAGCAAATGCCTCTGTGCACCTTCTCCCATTCTGGTTCAGGTGGTGTGGGCAGGAGTCCTCATGTCTTGTGTCACCATGTCCCCTGTGATGTGTAAAACAGTGAAGGAGAGACAGCCTTAGTTTTCAGCATTCAGACAGTGCTGAGAGCAGGATTTACTAATCCAAGGACAATAGACCAGTTAACCCATCTCTCTGAGCCTCACTTTCCTCATCTGGAAAATGGGAACGATAAACCCTAGTTTGCAGGGATACTGTCAGGGTGAAATAAGACAAGGCAGACAAAATTCTGGCCTCGTAGATGCTTAGAAATGCTTAGATGTCGGTTCCAACAAGATTGCCAGGAGGCATGCATTACTCATCCATGCAGAAGAGAACCTTGCTTTCTTTGTTCTGGACTGACTTGTTTTCCAAAGGCAAGCCACCCAATCCGTGCTTCACCAAGGAAGTCAGGGTGCTTAATTTAAGAAATCCCCCTTAATATTATCATAATGTGAAAGGATATTTATTTTAAAAAGAAAAGTGAGTGCAAGCCATGGCTAGATACCCAGAAGTACAAAGGAGACATGTATATGCAAATTAACCTTATAAAAAGAGTACCCCAAAGACACCTACTAAATAATGAAGGTGAATAATGGCAAGAACTCCAGTTACCCAAGCGCCAAAACCTGTCTTGGAAACTTCAAACATTTGTTTTTATATATTGTTGACCTTATATGAAAGGAAAGGTCACAGGTGAAATGTAAAGAGATTTTACTATTTGAGACTATGTTGCAGGAACAGCCTCCCTCTAGCATCAGAATATCTAGAAGGGTTTAAATGTCACTAACAGTCTCAAAATTATTGCAGAGGATTTGCAGAAAAAGGGATGTAAAGGGCTTTTTTCATTAAAAATGTTCTTTGATTTTCACTTGTAACTTTGGTGGCGTTATTGGCAAGGGAGCCATTGCAGGGGACTGATTCTTAGATGTCAGGGAGGGGGGGACAAAGTCGGGAAAGCATTTGGGGCAGTTTCCACATGAAAGGAGTTTCTGCTCAGAGAGAAAAGTGCGGAGCAGCTGGCCAAGCTCACATGGAGCCATTTCATTAATTTCTACAAAGAAAGGACATTGAGAAGAATACTCTGGAGCCCTCATCCCTATAAGGAAACCAGCCTCAAAACTCTGCTGGCCCCACATCAGGGCTACAAAGGGCACCTGCTTGCTGGTCACAACAGTGATGAATATTTATGTGGACCTCAGATTTACTGCAAGGAAGGGGTGGCGGTTAGGCAGGGGCGTAGAGGGATTTCTGGGGTCCTGAAGACAAGCCTCACGCCTCCTGCAGGCTGCTCCCAGCCTCCACTCTGTGTGATCAGCATACCAACGCAGGCCAATGCTAGGGAGACCCTGGGGGCTCCCTGGATGGCCTATTCTGTCTTGAGAACTCTGCTACAACACAGAGGTCTAAAAGGCGGCCACTCCAACCTCCTTCCCTCTTTTTCTCCTTCTCACTGGGTCAGACTGGCTCACAGTCTGAGGGCTCCCCAAGCTCCCTCGCTCCCTTCCCATTTTCTCCCACAAATGTTTGCCCTAATAAAATCCCTCCATGTTTAATCCCATCTTGCATCTGTTGCTGGGAAAATCCAGACTAACCCAGGGCCCAACAGTCAAGACATACTGGGGAGCCTGGAGAAGAAAACACAGGCATGAGGAAGGCTCTCTCTGTGCCAAGCACTGTTGAGAGCTGTACATGGATACACACAGTCAATGTTCCCCATACCCTCCAGGGTAGGGACGGCTCTCATTTTTGCTTAAGGCCAAGGAACTCTGGCCAGCTGCTAACTGGTGGCATGAAGGTTAGCACCCAGGCCACCTGCTCCTGGGGCCCATGGGCTGAGCCAAACAACCATCACAAAGCACTGCTAACTGGTGGCATGAAGGTTAGCACCCAGGCCACCTGCTCCTGGGGCCCATGGGCTGAGCCAAACAACCATCACAAAGCACTTCAGTGGGACACGTGATGGTTTTCCCTGGCCAGCAAATCATCCCCCGTCATTGGGGAAGAGAACGTCTTTTCCCAAGTGAACACACTCAATATGGAGCTAAGCAGAATGTCCTATCATGTGCACCTGGCCCAAGCTGGGCCAATCGACTTCTTCCCCTGGATTTTCCTGCCAGCATTTTCCACGGTCATTACCAAGTTCATAGAAGGTAATGCTTGGGCTGCCAGCAGCCATCATGGAACAATCCTGTGCAAGGAATGCAAAGAGAGATGGGTGGAACAGCATCACTTGACCCAACCATGCCTGATGCTAGGCGCCCTGGGAGGAATCTGCACTTTTCAGTGACAGGCATCACTTACTCCAAGCCATGTCAGTGAACTGGGAAGAGACCTGTGCCATAGCACACCATTATATAGACCGCATACAAATAGGAATACATATAAATAGCCTCAAAGGCATAGATAAGAGTGAAATGTATAAAATAACTGGGTAGAAATGAATTTTGAGTATTTATTACTTTTGTTTTTAATGTAATTTATTGCACACACACATATAATTAAATGTTTAATAATGGCTGTGCATAGTAACTACCTCACAGGAGTCCCCAAAATCTAACCATCAGCTCTTACAAGTCAGTGTAAGTCAGTCCAGCACACTCCTAAGTTAGGTCAGGAAAAGCAACTGTAACTGAGTCATTTAGATTTCAAGGAAGAATCAGACACTGATCACCCCAGTGGTGGGGATTCAATGTAATAATGGCCTAGGTAGTGGGATAGCCCCACTCATCAACCACAGGCTTACTGGGGTTTTAGGGGCAGAATGGATATTGAGTCCTTTGGAGAACTGGAATGATCTGCCCAGCACAGTTGTGGAGACAGCCTGACCCCCTTGTAACCCATCACGGAACACACCAACTGGGGAGTTTTATACCAAGACATGCTGGGGCTGAACTGAGCTCCCTTAGGACCGGCTCACATCTGATGGCCACAGCTCAGGCCACACTTCCTGGTCCAAATCATTGTGCCTGAAACTTCAGAGTTCCCAGGGTATGTCCCTGAGACATACGTAGCCTGAGTCTAACAACCAGAAGGAAGGGAGCCTCTCAGGGCATCTTCCCTCAGAACACAATGTTGGCATGGCAGGCCTTTGGAGTGCCACAAATCTTGTCCTACACAGAAGCTCCTACATCTCACCGTGCTATGGAAGAGCCAGGGGCTCTTTGAAGAGTTGTGCCTTATTTGATTTTGAACTGAGTTCTTCTCTAGTACCGGGTAACTAAAGAGCCAGTTGCTGCCAGATACCCTATAACCCAAAAGTCAGACACATGCAAATAAAATGCATCACTGTCCGTCGCTACTGCTATATGTGGGAAAGAAATGCACGACTCTCGAGTACAAAGCAAAAGCTACTACCTCCCATGCTGTCCCTGCTGCTCGGAAGGTTGCTGCCCCCTTCCCTGCTTGCTTTCAAACCAACTCCTGTTCATTTTCAGAATATTTTGCTAAAATTGAAAACTAAGCGACAACACCCTACGCAAACTTCGATCTCAATTTGGTCATGTCCCCACTCATATCACACATAGGATAGGAAGAATATATATGCACCATGCACCTAAAAAAAAATGGATTTTTTTTCCCTCTGTATGCTTTTCTATCTGATCTACCTTTTTCCCCTGAACATGTACTAGTTTCACAAACAGCAAAGGGGCTCTTTCTCATTTTCTCTGTGAAGCCCTCTCCCACCCCTGCAGCAAGTAAATCTATCCATCTATCCACACTCTATCTTGTGTCACCGCCGTTATCGCCTGCACCGTAGTGGGTTGAAATTAGCCTTGTATTTCTTCCTATTTTTTCCACTAGACGTGAGTACCTCAAGGGCAGCGACTTGGCCTGCCCATTCCTACCCTCCTCATCTGACCCCAAGCCTGGCACAAGGAAGGCCTGGTAGAGTGATTTGTGGAATCACACTGGTTCTGCGTACAGCCCAAGATGAAGACTGCCTTCACCTGCACAGAAGGGAGGCATTATCTCTGACTTTCCAAGAGTATCTCTTGGGAATATAAATTACAAGATCCTGTCAAGGACAGACCTCATTCATTTCAACTTTCTCATTTGTGCTCTTTCAGAGATAAAAAAATGGAGGCCAAAAGAGGTCTGGAGACTTTCCCAAATCACATAGCAAGTAAGGGGTAGAAACAAGTAGGAATCCAGATACTTTAATCTTAATATTTTCTATCTTGCCAGCTAAGGGTATAGAAAATATAGGGCACTAAGTATGATAAAAGAAGTTAGCGTTGATTGAGAACTTCCTGTGTACCACACTCTTTGCTGGGCCTTTCTGATGTATTATCTCATCTAAACTGGGACGCCTGGGTGGCTCAGTCAGTTAAACGTTGCCTTTGACTCGTGTCATGAACCTGGGATGCTGGGATCGAGTCGCTTATTGGGCTCCTTGCTCAGTGGGGAACCTGCTTCTTCCTCTGCCTGCCATTCCCCCTGCTTGTGCTCTTTCTCTCTCTTACTCTCTAATGAATAAATAAAATCTTAAAAGAAAATAAGCTATACAATGGGTTTGATTATCTTTCTCATTTTAGTGATGGGAAACAGGTTCAGAGAAGTTGGGTAACTCTCCCAAAGTCACATGGCTGGTCCAGCCTGATTCGCCCTTGAGTCCAAGCCTCTGTGCTATTAGCAGCAAAAGAAACAGAAAATCAAGAGCTGGGTGCCATGGAGGTGCTGCCTTGAAGGAAGGCGTGGGGCTTCCGGAGGCCTCGTTAGGATTAACGTCACAATGATCAGTCCAAGGATGGCTGAACCACACGGCTTAGGATCGTATTTTTCTCTGACAGAAAAATGCCAAGAAGGGCTAATTAAAGCTTTACCACATCTCTAGGGCCTTTCTCCTTGGTCACGTTCTCCTCTCCTTCCTGATTTTGCTTTCTTTTCCCATCAGCAGCTCCAAGTGGTCTCCTTTCCTCCCCTCCCCCCTCTCCCCCCCCCCCCCCCCCCCCCCCCCCCCCCCCGGCCACTGCAGCTGACCCTGCCCTCTGTGGGACTGCCCTCATCCAGAGCTGGGGTGGTGCCTTCATGCAGAACACCCTCCTACGGGTGGGGCTGGCTCTTCCCCACTGCCCCTGCCATCTTGCATTTCTTTGCTTAGCCCATGACTTTTTCTTCTTCTGCCTCAGACTTCAAGCTTAACTGAACATCTGTCACATCACCCCTCTGTGGAGCCGAGCTCAGCACTTTTTCTTTCTTTTACTAAAATAGCCCTCTCTTTTCATCCCTATTCTTGGGAGCCGAGGATTCCCACAGCCCTTCTCATCTCATCTTCAAATCCTTACCATTTAGGGATCTTTGTGAGTTAGTAAGATGGCCAAAAGGAAGCAGGTCTAGCCTTTCATATAATAAAGTTACTCCGATTTACTGAAGTTTTTAAGAGGTAAGAATGCACCCCCAGAGATATTTCTTAGCACAAAAGTCCCTTTTCTGCACTTAGGAACTTTTTCAGGTACTTGTATCCAACTGACATAGAGAGCAGTCTCTACCCAATGAGGCAGCATGGTATGATGACAATTTATCCGACCTGGTTCTGCTATCCGCCAGCTGTGTGACCTTAAAAAGCAGCAGCTTCTTTGTGCTGTAATTTCCTCATTTACACAATGCAATGCACACAACCGAGTGTGCTCTGTAGGACTATGTGAGATCTCAAAATGATGCCGGGCACACAGTAGGTTCTTAAGAAGACCTGCTTTGGGGAAATTCCTGTTCTCTAGGGAACCAGTCGTTTATACTGAGGGCACTCTTTATGTTCATAGGGCATCTTCATTTCTACTATCCCCATCAGGGTTCAGTGGGAGAATACTGAGGATACTCTGGCACTCGTAAA
This sequence comes from Spilogale gracilis, assembly GCA_004023965.1. Taxonomy (NCBI): domain Eukaryota; kingdom Metazoa; phylum Chordata; class Mammalia; order Carnivora; family Mephitidae; genus Spilogale; species Spilogale gracilis. Next base: position 246,036 of record PITA01000167.1, read on the forward strand.
TAGAAGGGATTTATTTCAGGGTACAATGTGGCTTACAGAATCATTGGAGACTTGAAGAAAATGGCTCTGGCTTGAGTGTTCTCCAGTGGAAGAACTGGATATTCCAAAAGACTGCTGCCTCTTCTATGACAAGGAAATACTGCTTAATCCAGAAACTTCCGCTCTAACTGTTGGGCCCATAGCCATGCAACCATGATCAGAGAACCACCGTGGTCAGGAAGCCTCCACTGCTGCTGCCAGCTCTACACCTCGCTGCCCACTACAACCTGCAGCACTAAAACTAGTGCCCTATACGCTGCCTCTTAATATACTCAAAGCCCATGGTAACCTTCTGTCCCCTCCCCCACCCCGCACAGCTCCATCACCTTTGCTGTCAGCAGACACTGTGGAAATATGGCCTCTGCCTCATTTCTGCCTCTGGGATTCTACTTGAGTTTGTGTGCTTAGCTGAAGTTGGAGCACATCTGGAAATCTAGCTGCAAGGAAGTCTGGGAAATTCCTTCTTCACCTTTCCAGCCTCTGCAGTACAAGAAGGCATACTGCAAGGAGCTCAGAATTGATGCAGAGAACCAGCCTTTCATTTCCACAACAGCCTGGTGAGTGATCTTCCGGTAGAAATTCTCCAGCATTGGGCGCCTGGGTGGCTCAGTCAGTTAAAGCCTCTGCCTTCAGCTCAGGTCATGATCTCAGGGTCCTGGGATTGAGGCCCGTGTTGGTCTCTCTGCTCAGCAGCGAGTCTGCTTCCTTCTCTCTCTCTGCCTGCCTCTCTGCCTACTTGTGATCTCTCTCTCTGTCAAATAAATAAATATTAAGAAAGAAAGGAAGGAAGGAAGGAAGGAAGGAAGGAAGGAAGGAAGGAAGGAAGAAAGAAAGAAAGAAAGAAAGAAAGAAAGAAAGAAAGAAAGAAAGAAAGAAAGGAAGGAAGAAAGAAAGGATTGATTCTCCAACATGGCACTCTGTTCAACTGCTCTTTCCCTGCTGAGAGCACTAAGTGGGAGCTAAGGGAATCTATGAGCGTTGTCTGCTTCTGAAACCATGCTTTTCCTGCAGGTCCCTCGAGATAGGATCTGCTTTCTTTCCCAAAGGTGGGGCCAGTATCCTCTTTGCCATTCATTGCCACATCCAGACCATTTCTCCTCCTTTCTCTCTCAAAATTCCCAACTCCTATGAAGCCTAGCCATCCTCTGTCTCCATTTTTAGACACCTTTTTAAGAATCTTTTGACTTTTGTAGGCATTTGTGACTTTTCATTAGAGATTTTTAGCCCCTTGCTCACTGTCTCCCTCTCCATCTACCCTCTTCATCATCTTCAGTGACTTCAACACCTGCACAGTCTAGCACCCTAGCACTCTTCCTTGAACCGCATGTCTGTGGATCTTTTCCTCCACCCCACCGCAGCCACCATCTCTCAGCATGCCCTAGACCTTAACATTTCCAATATCGACACCCCCTCAATGCCTCAGCTGCCTCCATCCTACTTGCCGAACACCACTTCCCAAGTCTCCAACTCCCTTACTCAATGATACCCACATTCTTTGAATCCACCAGGAGATGAAGTCCATTAACCTTTCTCTTTTTATTATGCATCATGTCCTCTCTGCTTTCATCCCTGCTTAGATACCACAGCCCATCACTTCACTAGTTCCTTCACTCTGTGCTCAACTTCCTACCTCTCTAGTTTGTTTATCAAGTCACTTCAGCAAAAGCCCAATCCTAGGTAACCTAAACCACCCAGCTCTTCACCTGAGCTACTCAGTTTGACTATCAGGGAATACACCATATTAACTGGTCTCACTTTAACTATAGATCTCTGTATCTTTGCAGTGCCTAGCAATTTCCCTAGGAAATCTGCTTCCGAACCCTCAGACTATTTTCAGAACTTCTCCCTTCTCTTTATTTTAAATTTCCTTAAGTAGGCTCTATGCCCAGCGTGGAGTCAAATGTGGGGTTTGAATTCACGACCCTGAGATCAAGAGCTGGACACTTAATCAACAGAGCCACCTAGGTGCCCCTATTTTAATTTTTTATAGTGGATTTTAAGGGGGGAAATGCTGAGTTTAGTTTTGCAGATTTTGAGTCAGGGATGCTTATAGGATGTGGAGGCATCTACTAGGTTCTTGAACATATACTTCTGGGCTTAAAAGATATCTCTGGGTTACAGGAAGACTGGGAAACATCAGCACATAACTAATAACTGAACTGTTTTCCCCACAAGATCCAGTTATGACCCCCTCTGTGCACAACCAGATACCCCACAGTAGTCCATACACCACTCAACCTGAGAACCCCAAGTGGACATTTGAGGCCACAAAACGGCAAATTTTGCTAAGTCCTTTCCCCTTAAATCATCCCGCTTTCTACCTTTTCTCACCTTCAACTTGTGCCTGTTTAAAAGAGCATTTAGAAGAGTGGGACCCTGACATTACTCCATCTGGTCCACCAATCTGTTAGCAAGAACACAGACACTGCCTTCCTCTTTTGGGGGATGCCCTGCCTCCCTCCTGTCTGACCTATTCCACTTCTCTTTTGATTGAACTCACTCCATTGAATCTACTCTTGTCAAAGACACCAGTGACCTCCATCTTGATAAATCCAACAATCCATCCACTGTGCTGACCTTACCCATTCCAGGCATGGGATGCTCAACACTTGCCCCCACCCCAAGTCAGTAATTTGCCTGCCCTGGGGGATAGTGACCTTGTTGCCTAACCCTAGGAATACCATTTCCTCCTAAAGACATTTCAGATTTTACAGAATAGTACAGCCTTTAGGATCATACACACAAAGACCTAGTGGGCTAGTGGGTTCCATTCTCTTCCAGAGTCCCCTGTGGTGGGGATGGAGAGAGGTGGAGAAAAATAAGCTCACACTCTCTGGGAGCCACCCCACCAGGGGCACAGTGCCAAGCCAAGTGTCCCTCTTTGGGCACAGCCATAAAGCTATCTATAAACAAATGCATTTTTAGAAGGTGAAATGTCAGTGGCTCTCAGGAGTAGAAGAGGCTCTGGGGACCATCCAGCCTATTCTGCTCATCTTGCAGAGAAGGGATATGAGGCCCTGTAATGTGAGGGACTCACACAAGGTCATGCAGAAAAGGCACAGTGATACTGCTTCCCTGGGAAGAGTTCCTTCAGCAGTCAGTACACTTAGCATAGTGTCCTGTCTCTGGTCAGGCTCCCTAGAAGCAAAACCCAAGAGGGGATTTATTTAATAGGCATTTATTAAGGGAATGATGTCAGGAGAAGCTGTATGGCAGGAAGGGAAATAGGAGAGGAAGGAGGAGAAATTAAGGCAGAAGGTAGTTCAGATGACGGTAATGTCGAGCAGAACCCGATTCTGCAGAGAGCTCTAGAGCAAAACTGTATCACAACAGGCCTTGAGTCCCCTTAAGACAAGGCTTCTGGGCCTTTATGCTTCTGTTCCAGATAGTGATTAGCTATAGGCTGTTCCAGGGTAGGTGTCATTACTCCCAGGTACTTTCCAGGCCAAGTGGCTCTACTCTCTGAAGGGTCATACTCCCCAAAGGGTTTCGGGTATGAGCTGTTAACAAGCAACCCCTCTAGCACCTTGGGAGGGGTGCACTGAATGGTCAAAGGGGTCCCAGGAGATGTAGGTGGGGCACCCAGATGTCTTCTATGGTGGTTAAGGGAAAGTCCTCTATATCCTAGTATAACTGGTATTTTTTTTTTAGGATTTTACTTATTTACTTACTTTCTTATTTATTTACTTATTTATTTATTTGAGAGAGAGAAGCAGACTCCTCGCTGGGCATGGAGCCTGACATGGGGCTCTAGCCCAGGACCCCAAGATCGTGACCTGAGCTGAAGGCAGATGCTTAACTGACATCCCCAACAGTCACTCAACCTCTCAAAGCTCAGTTCCCAAGTCTGAACATTAAGAAAACCATCCTCTCTCATAGGGTTGCTGGGAATATTCAGTGAACTCATGCCTGTGAAGGGTATAGCCCAGCAACTACAGTTGCGTAAGGATTATTATAATTATGAGGGCTTGTTATTAATAACCGTATTACTCAAATGATTAAAAGTCATTACACTGATGATAAAAATTGATGCCCAAAAAGTAGAGCCTATGAAGTCACTGTCTGTCTCTCGCCATCCCAGGGAACGGGGTATGCATTGTCCACCTCTCACCAACACAATCAGAATTATCCAAGGAGTGGCATTATTTTTATCCACAATGTGGATGTAAATGTATGCCTTTGGTTCTCCCAGCTCACCACTGAGATAATTAACCAGAAGCAATTACACTGCACTTGGAAAATTGCAGCTTTGCCCTCTCTGCGAGGGACATGTTTTATTTATACTTCCTCCCTTGTGGCTTGCTGATTGATCACATCCCAAGTCCAATATTTAAAGGTGAGCTGCTGACACAGACTCCACCTGGGTTTCCCTCGGAGTTCTCACACACTTGAGTCTGGTCGAGAAATTTCCCCACCTTTCCAAATACGGCCCTCTCTCTGACAATCCACGGGCCCGGCTGGGTCCCGATGGCCCTCCCTCTGTCACAGTAGCAGAGTCCCCCTGGCTGAGTATCTCCAGGCAGTCAGTGCCATGCCCTGAGCAAAACACCTCATCTCCTCTGCTTTTTCTTCTCCAATTTCAGAACTGTGGTAAGCCAGCACACTTTTAGAATATTGAATTCACAGAAGGCTTTCAAAGTGGAGGTTAAAAGTGGAGATCCCAGTCACGCTATTTCTGGGAATCCAGAGCCCATAACCTGGAATGTGGATTTTATGCTAAGATTTATGTGTGACATGGTCACCTAAGCCTTTCTTATTATAGCAAGAGATGGGGAGGGGAATGAAGTATCCTAACAGTTCAAGTCTGATACGGCATGTCCAGACATGACATAGTAGGCAGGCATTAAAATAATATAAACAAAGAGTGTTTGGGGAAAATATCGATGAATGGCTTTTCTGTGCAAAATGAATTTCCTTCATCTATTACCCCCATGACCATTTGTATTAGTATTTTCACTGACAGAAGTTTGATATTCTTTGAAACCTAGTGAGTTACTAGTATTTTAATAAATACTCTTCAGATATATTAAAGGTTCAAAGCACACAGAAACACTTTAATTAATTAATTAGTTTATTTATTTATGGGAGAGAGAGTGCTGGTGCACAAGTGAGCAGAGGGATGGAGAGTGAGAGAGGGCCAGAGAGAATCTTGAGCAGATTCCCCACTGAGCCCTATGCAGGGCTCGATCTCACAACCCTGTGATCATGACCTGAGCCAAAATCAAGAGTCAGATACTTAACCGACTGAGCCACCCAAGCACCCCTCTTAAATTTCTGAACACAGCATCTACACTTCTGCATTGAATGACACAGAAGAAGGATACTAACCCCAAGAAATCCTGTATGTTGGCTATATTGTCACTTCTCATCATCAAAGTCTATATCCCTGACTTTCTCTTTCCTCACAAGAACAAAAAAGAGATCTACCTTCATCAGAGGACAAAGTAAGAAGGAGGAATGGGGTTGTCTTCTGTCCCCATGAGAGCTACCAGGATAATGTGATTAAGTTTCATTTAAACATGGTACTGCAAGCAGTTACCACATCTTTTCCCTTCCCTGCCTCCATGCTCTGTGTACCTCCAGGGGTGTCAGCTGGGAAACATCATTTCTATTACTCTATAAGAAAATACTTGAAGGAAACAGGATAAACACTTATTTTATACCTTGAACATGATATTTCATCCTGATACACTGACACCTAACCTCTGTTTAAAATGAGCTTCGGTCACTCATTTTTTATTTAGAAATTATTTATTTATACTTTATGCATTTCAAGCACTGTATTGGCCCAGAAAATAAAGAGGATGTTGAGGTAATCTCTACCCAGAGGGAGCCCAGAGTTAGTGAGGGGCAGTGGGAAACATGTTATTTAAAGCAAACAAACAAAAAAGACTCTACTGGGACACCTGGGTGGTTCAGTTGCTTAAGCATCTGTCTTCAGCTCAGGTCCTGATCCCAGGGTCCTGGGATCAAGTCCCACATTGGGCTCCTTGCTCAGTGGGGAACCTGCTTCTCCCTCTGTCTGCTACTCCCCCTGCTGTTCTCTAACAAATAAATAAAATCTTAAAAAAAAAAACACAAAAAAGACTATTCACTTAAGATTGACACTAACACATGCTAAAAAGAAAAGCAGGGATTTCACCTAGTTGAAGTAAATGGAAACTGAGCTGACATCTGAAAGATGAGTAGGATTTAACTAAGAAAAAAAGAGGACAGAAGGAAAGAACAGCCCAAGGAGAGACAGCTTGTGCAAAGTCCCTGATGTGGACAATATGACCACTTTGATAAAAACTGGAATCAAGAAAGAATGGGGAGAACATAGTACAAAGGGAAAGTAGAAGGTCTGGGTAGGCAGGAGTAACACTAAGGGGCGTTTTTGCTGGACAACGTTGGATGCCTATCGAGCATCTATCCCAACTTTCTCAACAGAATTCTGATTTTGTTTTGGTATGAACCTCCCCCACACAGCTTCTGTGATGCAGGAGAAAAGGACACCACCCGCAGCTCCAGAGCGGGTTCCAGTGGGTCTGACTCAATCCTTCCAGATCCCAGGTTTAAGCACTGCACAGGGACCAGAGTAGGAATGTAATCAGACCCCTAAAGGATGGGAGGAATTTCATCCCTTAATGGGGAGAGGCCTTTCTCTCCCTCTAGGCATAAAAAAGGAAGCCTGTTGGATCTAACTGCTGTCATCACCATGGGATGAAGCCAACTGGGTGGACAGCAAAGAGAACATACGGGAGGAAGTTTGGTCCTTGACCATATTTGTTATGTCACTAAATCAAGCAACCTTGAATTACCTCTGGACTTCTTATAATGCAAGATAATAAATTTCTTTTTTGTCGAAGCCAATCTGAGCCAGGTTTTCTGACACCTGCTTCCAAAAGCATCACACTGGATACTTCCTTGCGCATAACGATTGTTGCCTTTATCCCAAGTAGAACACTGTTCTGGAATTTGGGTGAAGAATACATAATTCTGAGAAAAACTTTAGGAACAGGATCTGGTACATTCCTTACCATTACTGCCCCCTAAATATTCTGACATCAAATGAAAAATGCAGAAAATAAATTTTCTTATGCATGATGCCAACTGACTTAAGCAACCATGTGCGCGCGCGCGCACACACACACACACACACACACACACACACACACACTTAAGGAAAGATTGGCAAGAAAAGTACAATATTAAAAGTTTGCTCCTAGGTGGGGATTATTATTAGAGTTTCAATTTTGTTAGGTTTGGTTCTTCAGTACTTCCTGACTTTCCTACAATGAATGTACTTTACTTGCTATAATTAGACATCAAAGGCCATAGGTGTCTTTTCCATTTTTATACTCCCTGTCACAAAACAGGTTTTTTAATTTGTTTAATGGCCAAAAAAAACCTAAGACGTAGCATATCTAACATAATCTATTGGAAAAGATGAACATTTCTAGTCTTTATGTGCTGTATCCCTACAGTTATGGATTTTTCATTGGTCATGTAACAGAGTAGAATATCTTGAGAGCATGAGTATGTCCAATGTTCCTTCTAAATCCTCAATTTATAAAATAGTTATTCTTGCTCATTTTCAAGTCCCATTATATAAAGTAGAAACACTTGCAAATTGTGAGGCCCTCAGGAGATATCATTTAGCATCTTTGGAAAACATAGTACTTAATTATCATGGCATGAGGTCCTTTTAATGGCACATTCCAACACTGAGATTGAAAACTGATTTCTGAGAGGAAAATTAAGTGATATTTCCACTCACATGCTTTATTTAAATACAAACTGCATGCATAATTACCCTTGATCTCCACTAACACTTAAAAATAAAATAAAAAAGTAAAAATATGAAATACTTATGAAGTTTTTCTTTCTCCATAACTACAGTTACCGAAAAAGTAATTATTATCAAATACCCCCTACATGGTTCATGTATTACCCCTTATAGGTTGGACGGCCCTGTTAAAATCCTAAAGCTAACCTTCCTGCAATCAGACCCATTTGAGATAAGTTTTACAGCAGGAAGACGGCGTCATTTTTATTAATTACGTTTAAACATAAAATTTGCGATTTTTGTTCAAACTTGGCTCACCTACACATGTCTTCCTTTTTCTCCCCCAAAAGTAATAAATTGAACTTCTTATTTCACATTACCCATTCACTCTCTAAAATGGCAGGGGAATTTGTAGATTAACAAAGCCAGACAACCTAACAGAGACATCAGAGGCGGCATCTCCCCCTGCAGGTCCTGCCTCTGTCATAAGTGAGAGATGATAAAGGAAGAGGTAGTGGGCCCTAGAGTGGGGCGTAAATATTCTGGTCCTCCCCTCAGTAAGCACGTGGTAGGACTGCACTTCTTTGAAATAAGATGGTTGTGTAACGGCCTGTGGCCAATGGTTCCTTTATACAAGTGATGTGTGTCACCTCTAAGGAGAAGTTTAGAGAGCTGTGCCCAGGTCATTACCCCCCTTCCATAGCCAGGGAGGTGGTGGAAGCACATGTTAAGGTCAAAGCTTGAGTCAAGGTCAAAGTGTGAGTCCTTAAGTGACCACCATGAGCAGAGGCCTACTCCTAGCCAGCACTGTAGAAATGCACTTCAGTAAGTTAAACCACTGTGATGTGGGGTTGCTTGTTACTGCAGCATAACCAGACTATACTGATTGTACAGAAGGGAAAAAAAAAAAGAGAGAATGAATTCGTTTAAAGGCCTTTCATGCTCCTGTTTAGACACTCATTCACCATTTGGTAAACTATAAGTAAACTCAATGAACTCCATATAAAAGTACAAAATCTAGAATTCTAGAAATGCTTAAAGATCATGGTGTTATAATTAAAACCTGTTCATTATAAACCTGGCTTAGGTAGTTTGTCTCTAACCCCATATTTACTAGATTACTAGGATGAATTTATGGGTAGCTGTGAACTTTTTAAAGGGGAGTTTTTTGTGGCACCTGGGTGGCTCAGTCGTTAGCAGCTGGTTCAGCTCAGGTCATGATCCTGGAGTCCTGGGATTGAGCCCCACATCAGGCTCCCTGCTCGGCAGGAAGCCTGCTTCTCTCTCTCTCACTCTCCCGGCTTGTGTTCCCTCTCTAGCTGTGTTTTTCTCTGTCAAATAAATAAATAAAAATCTTTTAAAAATAAAAAAATTAAGGGAGTTTTTAATTTGGGATTTTCATGTTGATGATAAAAAATAAAATCAGTCAATATTAGCATAGTGTGTATAACTTGGATGGTCAACCTATGCAAGGCAGTGCCAAAGCCCAAGTTTACATTAGTGTTTCCATTCCCCTTGGCACCCAATGGTAGCCCTTTGTCAAGGGCTAGGGAGTAAAGAACCAAACTGGACAAAACACTGAAGTGTTGCATTTGTGCCAAAGGAGCTCTCAGGAAACCAGGGTGGTCAGCAACTTGTTCTGAACAAGGATTTAGTTCCAGAAAAACCACTTCCTTTTTAATGTTAATGCTATCAATTTGAACTTTACTGCTTTTATATAAATTCTTTTTTTTCTTTTACAGTTTTATAGGAACTACAAACATATGAAGTGTCTACCACTTTTCTGCAATATATGTTTAAGTAATGTTATAATACAAATAGTAAAAGTCCACACTTGGGTGGCAGTAAGGATATGGTTCAAAGATCATTCTTCCTTTAAAATACCCATAAATTTTTAAAAAATCAATTTAATTCAAAAAAATTTTAGCACCTGGGTGGCTCAGTCATTAAACAGCTGCCTTCAGCTCAGATCATGATCCCAGAGTCCCAGGTTCAAGCCCCACATCAGACTTCCTGCTCAGCGGGAAGCCTGCTTCTCCCTCTCTCACTCCCCTTGCTTGTGTTCCCTCTCCAGCTGTGTTTCACTCTGTAAAGTAAATAAATAAAATCTTTAAAAAAATTTTTTTAAGATTTTATTTTTTTTTTTTTTTAAGATTTTATTTATTTGACAGAGAGAAACACAGCCAGAGAGGGAACACAAACAGGGGGAGTGAGAGAGGGAGAAGCAGGCTTCCCGTGGAGCAGGGAGTCCAATGTGAGGCTCAATCCCAGGTCTCCGGGATCATGACTTGAGCCGAAGGCAGTCGCTTAACCAACTGAGCCACCCAGGCACCCCAAGGTTTTATTTCTTTGACACAGAGAAAGCACAGAGGAAGAGGGAGAAGCAGGCTCCCCGCTGAGCAGGGAACCCGATGCAGGACTCGATCCCAGGATCCTGGGATCATGACCTGAGCCAAAGGCAGATGCTTTAACTTGACTGAGCCACCCAGCAGCTCCAATTTAATGAAATTTTTAAAAGGGTCCCAAACATTGTTCAATTCAGACCGGGCTCAAAGCAGATCTCCCTCCTGGAGTAAGTGGTTGAGTTACTTGAATTTATTCTCCCCAAATTTATCCACAAAAGTTATCTGAAAACCTAGCTCTAAGGTTCCATGAATCTCCACTTTGTACTTTTGACAGAAGTAACCAGAGAGAGAGAGAAGAAAGATGGGAGCTCCAAAAACCAGTAAAGAATCAAAAAGGATGAGATGAAGGCATCTGTGACACTTTTCAAAAGCAAGATCCATTTTAGCAAAAGATATCTTTCCTTACACTGACATCAGTGGGACAGGAAGGCTGCTCTCACCATCTTTGTAGGCATAGTTCTTTGTTACCTTGTTAAGAACAAGAAGGGATTAATGTGATATTTAAGAATTGGGGCATTCTCACTGAAAGCACTGGCCACAAGAGGGTTAAAGCAGAATCGTCCAACCAGACACAATATAGCTCTAGTCCTATTTTTTTTTTTTTAAAGATTTTATTTATTTGACAGAGAGAAACACAACCAGAGAGGGAACACAAGCAGGGGGAGTGAGAGAGGGAGAAGCAGGCCTCCCGCCGAGCAGGGAGCCCGACGTGGGGCTCGATCCCGGATCTCAGGGATCATGACCTGAGCCGAAGGCAGTCGCTCAACCAACTGAGCCACCCAGGCGCCCCTCTAGTCCTATTTTTATTAAAAATTGTCTGAATCCTTCATTTTTGCTAAGCCATTTAGCTAATAACATTAGCTTTTGTTTCCTGAGACAGGTTTTCTCACTACATCTAAGCTACCCATGCCTAAAGATGTACCTAGGACACCAGCAGAACCAGCAGCCAAATGCTAGAGAAGAGGGGCCAGTGCAGACCAGTCCTTATCACATCAGACAGAGCGCAAATATGCACCATCAGTAGAACCGTGCATATGCAAGTACTTAGAAATCAGCACAACGCCATCTTGACACAAAATAAAATCAATGTAGAAGAAGAAAAAGATGGTAGTGTAGGTGATGAAGGTGATAAGAGTCTGGATTTTTTTCCTGGGTTCACAATTACTTAGTGTCTCGTGTCATGCACCTGTCACTCTAGGGAAGAGAAAACCCTGGTGAGACAAGTACTCTGCCCTCAGGGAGCTTCCAGGCCAGGAGGGAGTCAAAACAAGAAAATACCCCATCCCAGGAGAAGACTGTAGACAAGACAGGGCTGAGTCCTGCTCAAAACAAAGGTTCTTAGCCTTTCGGTTTTCTGGCTGAGTTTGAGAGCAGGCCTCTTGGCAGAGCCTTGTCTCTTGGCCACCAGGATAGTTAATTTCATGGGACCACTTGGCTGGCCCTGGTGGTTGTTAGGCTAACCCCATTCGAGGCAGAGGGCACACAGTTCTACAGGAAATCTTGAGCATCAGACAGCCTTCATGGAATTTACCACAGAGCTGTCTGTCTAGAATTGTTTCCTGCTCTGACCACACTCTTTTATATACTCGTGAAGCACAAATTTCACACATTCCCCATACTACACCATCTTTCTTTGGTGCCATTTACGATTAAATCATCCCTTTTACCTCCTCGTAGCCCGCAGTCGACATGCACTTGGTTTTGTATTCCATACACTCAGTCGCTATGCTGGGAATTTCCTCACTGTTAGAACAAATTAAATTCATGCGTTCATCAAAATCTGATGGTTCACCTGTAAAGGACTGAGGCCATGCAAAGCATTGGAGAAATAATGTTCCAGAAGAGTAGGAAGGCAAATTCTTTCCATACTCTGAGTTTATCGACTGCCACTCAGTATTCTGGATTTGAAGAGCACTTTTGCATAACACTTCCCCACCACCTTAAATCTGTTCAGCCCTGTATTTTAAAGGAAAAATGCAATTCATCTGATCCTGATTTGTTTGCACTTAACTCATCACAATGTTGTTTTGAAGAAGCTGATGTGCAAAAAGCCTTTTCATCAGCTTTGTGAAGAGCTTTTCTCTTCAAGGGGAAGAAAGAATCAGATAGTGTTTACGAAAGGTAAACAAACCAAAGCCTTAAAAAAAAAAATCCAAGTTTATTTCTAAAGCCTGAACTCACCAAAGGTCAAGGAGGTTTGAGACTTACAGTCCCTGTTCCCTCACTTGAAAAAAGAAGGTGGTTCAGAATCAAGTGCCTGGCCTTCCAGGCAGAAGCCGGCAAAGACCTACCGAATGTTCCAGAGCTGTGATGTGTGTTTGCTGCAGCCAATAAACACTCCTAATGATGCTCTCAACAAAAGCCCATATTTTGAGCCATGTTTTCTCTTTTCTTTTCATGTTGCTTCTCTCAGTGAAAGGATCAAAGTAATGAGGCTACTTTTTCGCCACTCAATCAGACAGGAGTTCTTTGAAGTAAATGTGTTTTATGGCTTTTGCTTTTTTTTTTTTCCTTTTCTCCTTAAGGAACAATCTTTATAATCAGAGGCTGACTTTGTAAATTTCCTAACACTAGTCCCTTAGCAGGTGCATGCGTGTCCCAGAAAGCAGACCCTGCGCTGTCTTTTTCTTGGATTTCCCCTTCTTGTCTTTTACTTGATGAGAGCCATTAGGAGATTTTAATGTGCTAACCAGGATGGTTGAGAACATCTAAAGACAGCATCATCCATTCATCAAAAACATATGAAGACAAAGACACAAGAGTTCAGCTGAACAGAAAAATAAATCAGGGAGTTTTGAAAAGGCATTTGTAGTTACAGCTTAAGGCTGTCTTGTTAAAAAAAAAAAAAAAGTATCAAAATAGCTCCATTAATGATCATCTCCGAAGCAAAATGAAGCTGAAAGCTTGTTACTATGGTTCTTGCTTCCAGTGGGAATTCAGAATATCTGATAAAAAATAATGGGGTGGTGAATAAGAAAAGATGCAGAAAGTCAAGTTGAACATGATTTCTTCGGGGGCCTTCCAGTGGCATGTAATGTATAAACTCAGAGGTTCTGCAGGAATGGGTATCTTCTCATGGGTGATAAATAATTAATAATAGCAGCTAATGCAAATTGAGCACCTACTGTGTTCCAACCATTGTACCAAATGCTTTCATGCATTATTTCCATTAAGCTTCAAACTGACTCTACCAAGGAAGTGCTAGTTTAAGTCCTATCTCACAGAAGAAAAATCTGAGGCTTAAAATACCCAGGATCAACATAGGTTGAAAGTGCCTAAGCCAGAACCCAAGCCCAGGTCGATCTGATGCCAAAGGCCAGGCTCTGTGGTTCATGATATGTGGCTCACGCGCTTTATCAGGAACCTGTTATTTACATTCATATATTCTTGTTCCTCAAAGGCTGAAGTCACATCTGTCTTGGGTAAACAAACTGAAGCAATAATCTAATTGTTTTGGATAAAATTACCTTTTCACTACTCATTAACTCAAAGAAATAGAAATTGTTTTACAGATGTTTCCAGACATTCCCTACACACTGCCTTTGTAGAGTGGTAGTATGGGCCTACTTCCCTGTCCATTTTCCATGTCAAAGATGCAGCAATAGGGTTCTTGAAACCCATCAAACTCTACACCTAAAATGCCAGCATCTTATCATATGTAAATTATACCTCAAAACAAGTTGTTTCAAAAATAAAGATATCATGACATTCAATGCTCCCAATGTTTTCGGCTTCACCATGTCCTAGATTTCAAGTTGAATTACTCTTTTTTTTTTTTTTTTTTAGATTTTATTTATTTGATAGAGAGAAACACAGCCAGAGAGGGAACACAAGCAGGGGGAGTGAGAGAGGGAGAAACAGGCTTCCCGCCGAGCAGGGAGCCCGATGTGGGACTCGATCCCGGGTTTCCGGGATCATGACCTGAGCCAAAGGCAGTCGCTTAACCAACTGAGCCACCCAGGTACCCCAAGTTGAATTATTCTTAATTGACCTCTGAGACATTGCCCCTTGTGCATGTCAACTTTTAAAAGTTTTAAAATAGTGTTAATATACTTGCAGCATATAATTCACAACAATCTTCACCTTCTGTTGTAGGAATACATTTTAACTTGGAAGATTTTCTGTCCCAGTAAATGCACTAGGTAAATGGGATTGCTTTCATCGCCTTGCTTCTTTTCCTTCCTTCTAGGTCCAGTTCCCATCACCAACACTCATCCCAGAACTACATCTCCCAGTCTCCTGAGGGTAGGACACAGCCTCATGACTGAGCTCTGCCCAATAGAATGTGAGCAGAAGTGATGGGCGTCAAAACCTCCTCAAGACTGTTCCACTGTTTTTCTCATCTACTGTCTGGAAGTGAAGATTTCTGAGGCCTTTGACTGAGGCACAGGGAAGAACCTGGGTCTCTGAATAAGAGTGTGAACACTTTTACAGGAGGAAGGATTCAACTTCCGTGGTTTAAGCCACTGAAACATGGGGATTTGATGTTACAACTAGTGCTATTTTACCAATAGTCTTTCTTTACTTTCTCTCTTTCAGTAATATCTGTTGTGGATTGTCTACATCCCTTAGAGACCAGCTTAACATGCCAAAATTAAACAAAGGACTCTTCAGAGAAATGCTATAGAACTTTGAGAAATGGGGATATTCAGAAAATAAACTTCCCATTTATAGAGGCCATCGATTATCCACCCTCTTCCTTGGAATAGTCTTCTCACATTTCCTTTGGGAAATCAACCTCTTCTGACCAGCTATGTGATTTATTTTTTTATTACTTTCTTATTATTTCTTTAATTTTATTTAAATTCAATTAATTAACATATACTGTATTATTAGTTTCAGAGGTAGAGCTCTGTGATTCATCACAGAGTTGCATATAACACCCAATGCTCAACACATCACACGCCCTCCTCAATGTCCATCACCCAGTTACCCCACTACCCTCCCCATCTCCCCTCCAGCAGCCTCAGTGTGTGGTTAGGAACTTAGATTCCGGGGCCAGCCATGTGATTTAGTGGAGACAGAAAGCCCATCAGTGTGTGAGCCCAGATTGGCTTAGGCCAATCAGTACTCCTGACCCTCTAGCTCCAGTGACTGGCCACTGGAACACAGGAGGAGGCAGTACTGAGTCCTTCTAGCAAAGAAAACATTCCTCCCCTCTTCCTAAGCTAATGCAAGAGACCCTTTCACTCAGCCTGGAGATGGCAGTTTTTTTATTCTGTTTTGCTTTGTTTTTAAGAACAGTTTTAGGTTCTCAGCAAAACTGAGAAGAGACAGAGATTTCCCCTGTACCTCTGGCCCCATACACGCTCAGCCTCCCCTGCTATCAATATCCCACAGCAGAGCAGTATACTTGTTATGAACAATGAACCTACACTGACACGTCATTACCAAACGAAGTCCATAGTTGACATTACAAGGCACTCCTGATATTGTCCATCCCATGGGTTTGGACACGTGTATGATGACATATATCTATTATTACACCACTCAGAATAATGTATCATACAGAAGGGTTTCACCACCTAAAAACCCTCTGTACTCTCCCATCATCTCTCCCTCCCACTGACCCCCGGTAATCACTGATCTTGTTATTGTCACCATTTCCAGAATGTCCTATAGTTAGAATCATACAGTTTCACATTGGTTTCTTTCACTTAGTAAGATGCATTCAAGTTTCCGCCATGTCTTTTCATGGCTCGATGACGCTGCTTTTTAGAGCCAAATAATATTCCCACTGTCTGAATGCACCAGTTTATCCACTCACCTACTGATAGACATCTCGGTCCTTTAAGTTTTGGCAATTATGAATAAAGCTCCTATAAACATCCATGTGCAGGTTTCCAGGTGGACACAAGTTTGCAAACATCTTTGGGTAGATACCAAGAAGCACCCTTGCTGGACTGTATGATAAGAGTAAGTCTAGTTTTGTAAGACACTGTCAAACTATATTCCAAAGTGGCTTGGACCATTCTGGATTCTTACCAGCGATGAATGAGAGTCCTGTTGCTTCACATCCTCTCCAGGATTTGCTGCTGTCGGTGTTCCAGATTTTGGCCACTCTAATAGGTGTGTAGTGGGATCTCATTGCTGCTCTAATTTGCATTTCCCTGACTTATGACACCAAGGGCGATGCATGGAGCATCTTGTCATATGCTTCCTGGCCATCTACGTTATCTTCTTTGGTGAGGTGTTCTGTGGCTATTTTGCTGCTGCCCAAGAGAAGCCGCTTGGCCAGTTCTGCTGTATGAGGCCTGAAGATGGAGATACTGCTCCATGGGGGGAAATCTGAGGAATTGGGGGAAATGGGTCATGAAGGATTTCATCTTACTACCTAGATCAACACTGACCTCACATCTGGGCTTCAGGAATTCTCAGTTTTTTAGGGCTAATACTCCCATAGTTCAACTGATTTGAGTTTTCAGTTCTAAATTATGCAAATTTTCTATTCATTCATTCATTTTGAATTTGGTTAAGTAAGTATAATTACCATGAATTTGAAAATGAACCAAGGGAAACTCAATACTGAAAATACTTATTGAAATGTTCATATTGTGAAGTCTGTTTCTTTTTTCCTTCTTTCACAACCAAGTCTAGCGATAATGGTACATCACTCCTGCAATGATCACTGAGCCTCAGCATTCAGGAAGAATTCAAGCTGGACCATGGATGACCGACAAATAACTCATAGGTAATGGGTGTATTTGTACATCCTGCATTGTGATATATACTTATTATGCAAGTTAAAGTAATCATCATTTGTCCTAATGCATCATGTTCTCAAACATTATATGGAAAACAACGTGTAGCTCAGGTAGGTGGTGTTGTAACCCTAAGACCTCTCACCAAGTGTTCTTGTATTTTGACTAAATCTTAGTTCACTCTCTCCATGTCTCTGGCCCCCATGGCTGTTCATTCATTCGTTCTAAAACTGAGTGGGTAAAGATTAATGACACAGAAAATTGACTGCCACAGGACATATGATCACACGCATGCCATTGAACCTATAGTTGCTTTTATTTTTTTATTCAGTCCTTCCTCATCCTGATTGCCTATGAGTCAATATTCTTTTGGTGACAAGTGACAAAGTGCCCCCCTCAATCACATAATAAAAAGAGGGAGATAATCAACAGGCTGAGCAACTGATACATCCTAGGAAGGTCAGGTGTGATTGGACCCAGGGTTTGGGTGGTCCCAGCAGATCACCCACCTCAGGCTTCCTGTATCATGTCTCTGATCTCTATGACTGCTCTCTCCTTATGTGGTGGCCCTCAGCAGCTTCTGTGCTGATCACAGCTTCAAATCTAGCAGAAAAGAGCCTTCCCCAAGGGCACTGCTTGACTCAAATGCTCATTTCCAAACCAATCGCTGTGGCTAGGGGGAGTGCAATGCTCTGGCTGGTCAGGACCATATTGCTTATAAGTCCTCTGGAACATCTTCCTGTCCTGCCCCCATCAAAGCTACCAGCTCGCTGCTGTTTGCTCTTATCAAACACAGGATAGTGAAAATGCGGTTGGTTTTATAGCCTGATGGATCTGAGTTCAAACCCTAGTTCCATCTGTTTCTGGATTGATAAACAGTTAAACTCTGAGCCACGGTTTACCTATCCATTCAGAGTAATTATTCAACAAGCATAGATTCCTGTGCTCTTCTCATGATTTCTTTTTGCAACACCAGTGGTACCTTGAGCTTTCTAGGCGTGACTGAGAGTCATCTGAGGATCCTAGGGGTATAATATGGTTTCCCAACATTTTGTGGCTAGAGCACTAAAACTCAACCATACAAGCTCTGAGATAAGAGAAACCATCCCTTTTAGAGGTGACTTCGCCTTCGTGTAGTAAACATTTTACTCCCAGAATGTATTTTGCTGACACAGTCATCACAGTTCTACAACTCGGCAAGCTAAGCGAAAAACAGAGAAGTGGAGATTGACTAGCTTTTCTCCAGCATCCAAACGAGGAGAGCAATCTTTTCCTGGGAGGAAGTGGCCCCCTTTGGGGAGGTGACTGAATTCTAGGTGCTCTACCAGCCCATGCCTGGTAGACTGCCACCAAGCAGGAGACATAACTGTGCCATTCGAGCCCATTAGATAGACCCGAACCCACACTCCTGGAGTGGTAAACACCATGCCTGGAGTCTTAAGCAAGCCGCCTAATGCCAAGCTTCCACGTCCCTTTGAAGGAAACTAAGCTGTTTGCAAAGACAACTGACCATTCCCAACACGACTAGACCGGACACTAGCTTGGTTTTCAGGCATAGCAACAGTCACTCCAGCGTTGCTCGCTACAGAAGCTCTCCAACCCAGGGAAGCCCTCCAACCTCAGGATTTTTCTTCCCTTCCTTAATGTATCCAAACGTATCTGTTGTATGGCTCATTCCCTCAGATCTTTGCCAACCACTCAACCAACCAACCTGATAATATAATGCATGCTTGCCCATCACAGCATTTCCCAAATAATGTGGGTTTTTTAAGCAGAGGCCTCTTTGAGACAAACTACCTGCCTCGACACACAAAAAAAGTGCCTCTAAAAATTCTGGTGGAGTAAGTTTGGTTGAGAAGATATTTCTCTGTCCTAGAAATCCTATCAGTTTTGGTTTGGCTAAAAGTGTACCATACCATAAACATTGGCCCTGGGTCTTGAGACAGGATGCCACAGACAATGTGGCTATAGATACATCTGAATTCCTGCCGTGTTGCATTAAGCTGCTGGGGAGGGGGGATTTTAATTGCAAAGCTTTCAGCATTTTGTGCTTTTCCTCACAGGCTGCATAAAACATCGTTATAAAGTTTTTTATTTTTTGAAAATTTCTGGGAGGAAGTCTCTATTTTGTCAATCCACATTTTTAGAAACATTATGGTTCCAAGCTTTTTAAAGGAACTCCTTTTTTCTCTTCCGTCTTCTTTAGCTGACCTTCGGAGACTGACCCATGAAAGTGTGCCTGATGTATGCAAAGCCCAGATGGAAAAGAAACGTGTTCATTTTGGGTTACTCCCAACACTCTACCTCCTGCTTTTGAGAGGTGTGCAGCAGTATTCCCACCATGGGGTTTCTGCTCAAGATCCTGTCTGTAGACTGTAATTCAGGGCTTACCAAAAAACCACTGAGGGAACACTTCCCAGAGGAGCTTTCCCTCCTCCCACCGGCCCCAAACCTTGGTGACTTGCACCCCAAAATAGATCGGCACACATACCTCACTGTTGCTCAGTTTCAATCCCAGTCACACCTGGATCTTTTGCATTTTATAGACACTTGAATATTGAGGACATTTCTTAGAAACAGCCCTGTTTAAACTTTTACTAGGTTGGCCAGAGAGAAGGCACTGACATGGCTGGGGCCCAGGCCACTAATTCTGAGAACTGACCCCTAATAAGAGCAAGGACTATCATTTTTGTCCAGGTTACGAGGGATGGAATTGTTTGTTTAAATCTCTGCTTCCCTGTGCCACGAGATAGCTCACACGGTGGAGAGAGCCCTGGCTGAGGAGTCAGGAGACCTGAGACTCCTCCAAGAGCTAGATGTGGTGTGAAGTATGCAAACTAGCGCCTAGGCTCTATTTCCCTGCTTGCAAAATGAGGTGGGGTGTGGAGAGCTTGGCCCATATCAGACAGCCTTCTCACTGTTGGGACGTGGGGAGTGGGAGGCTTTCCCTTCCAGGAAACAGAGGAGAGGTGTGGACCTTCTCCCTAGGAAATATACTGAGATCCAAAATATTACCTAGAATTGATGGCCCAGGAGTATCAGCTTAAAACCGCCAAGCAAGTTATCCTCAAATATTCCTTCTCGAGTAAAATGACAGCAAAATAAATAGTTGACTCTTCTTTCTAAAGCTCTCATGGCCTTTCTCAAGTCTTTTTTCCTCTCATCTCTACTCCCACCCCCACATCTCATCTGCCACGATTACCTGTCATTCAAACACAAGAGAAACGCAAAGGTCCATTTCTTTCCACCTGGCCCTCCTCCCACCTGCTCCAAGCTGCTGCGGCAGCCCTCACCGACACCTCTTACTCTGATCTCCTACAGCCCGTTCTGTCTCACACACAACTCCTCTGCCCATGGGATCTCTCAGCCCATGGCCCACCACTCTCCACCACCAGCCTTACCCTCTTGTTTTTGTCCCTTGTATCTGCCCAACTCCTTCCTGCCCAAGTTCCCCTCTGCCCAGACCACTCCATCCTCATAGGCTCACATAACATCTCAGCTCAAACGCCGACTCCTCACCCCACACGGAGAAGTCCACCTCTAACACTTACTTCCCATCCTCCTGCCTTGATGTCTTCACAGCATTTATCATTGACTAGCATGATCCTGTTTCTGTATGGTTTCCTGGTTTATAGTCCGTCCTTCCTCCCTCCTTTCCCATCCCTGCCACCAAACTCTGTAAGTCCTACCTGAGGAGGGTCCTTGCCTGTCTTGCTTATTATGCGTCTGAGCCAAGGTGGTTTCCCAGAGGAGCTCTCCCTCAACAAATACTATGTATTTGTTGGATTCATTAAATAAAATAAGAGTTAAATCATTCCTCTGACATTGTATAATAAAGCTAGCAGACTGGCTTCTGTTTTAAAATATTTTAATTGATTCTCATGAAGACATCAGTGGAATGTCATTAATTAGGCCCTAGAATTTATTTCTCCAGATTAAATTACTCGTATTCCTCTGAGCCTTCTCACCAGTGTTATTCTTGTCCTCTTAATCACTTTCCAGGACCTTCCCTGGAGACTCTCTAATTTCTCCTTGTCCTCCTGAGAAGCTGAATGACCTTGTTTTTAGCAGGACCCACTGTGAGCTTGCAGAGAAGTCAGGACAATAATTCCGCACAGCAGAGGGCTTCAGAGTTTGGTTTTCTAAGTGGTGTAGCTTCATCCAGCCACTTTCTAGGAGGGGGTCCTTGAATGACGCCCTCTCTCTGCCGTGGTCTCCTCCTCTGTAAACTGGCAATAACAAAATCATCTCATAGGGCTGTCTGTAGTGCAGCTTCAAGAGCCTTCTCCTACACAGCATTGAGCACAGGGCCCGGTGCGTACTAAAACCTCAGTAAATAACGACTAACTATTGCCACTAATGAAGCTAACACTACAGCTACTTGATGAACAAGAGGAGAGCAGTGAAAGGGAGCTGAGCGGTATGCAGAAGTCACGTTAGATGATTCTGGGTTTTGTAGAGAAGAAAAGACAAGTGAAGGAGAGGTTATTTAGGGGAACTCTGAACAAAGCAAAAGGGGAATGAGGGCCTATCGGCAGCCTGTTACTGGAGTGGCACTCACGAAACACACATCACGAATTGCAGCGCGCCCAGTGAAAGAGTGCACATGGAATGGAAGCAAATGTACGGGGGCTAAAGGCGAAGCTGCCTGAAAGGAAATAATACCTCTTTTCACGTGGTGCAAGATGAGTTAGTACAGGGATGTGAACCCTGGTTTCATACACCAGCCTTTTCAAACGCAGAGATCCCCAGTCCTCCGAGGAGGGCTGAGGCTTGGCTGTGTCTCCTTCACTGGCCCCAAGACCTCCACAGAGACCCTTCAGCAGCCTCCCTGTTCATGGAAGGCCTCGGAGGCCCCCTTTGGCTGCGAAAGTCCTTGCAGGATACACGGGCACCAAACTCAGAAAGACTAATTGGGAGGAGGCTTATATTCAGAGCACACACTGCAACAGTGGCATAGCAACCTGAGGCCCCCCCAGAAATGAAGATCTTCCAATGGAGTTGGGTGAGCCTCCGAAGATCTAGAGATTAGGTTTCATCAGACCACCTATACAGTGGAAGACTGAGCAGTCAAAAAATGCTTGAATCCGATCTCCCTATTTTGACATAGCAAGATGCCCAAAAGTATGGCTTAGAGACAAACGCAAGGCGCAAGTTTCTCTGTGGGATCCAGGTCAGGGAGAACCCTACCTCCCCTCCTCCTCTTCGCGCTACACATGCAGGGAGGAGCCCCACAGCAAACACCTCCTAGCTCAGTCTCCATCCCCAACCATCCCTGACTCGTGCCTCCCCAAGACAGCGGGCCATCCCCTACACCATGTTTCCTAAAGAGCAGGGAAGTGAGGAAAGAACCCAAGGCCTCTTGAATCTTGAGCTGCCTGCTCCCAGGGGTGGCAGGTGCTCATCCCATCTCTCAGGCTACCTCTTGGGCCCTTCCCTGGAATACTTGTCCCCAGGTGGGAAACCAATAGGATGGGGCAAGGAGAGGTGAGCAAACCTACCCTTCTCTCTTTCTATCTGTCTAGTTCCTCCTCCTCCTGCATCAGGGAGTGGGGATCAGGCCAGCCCTGCCCTGCTTTGGGCCTCATTACTCTAATTCAAATTGCCCTTTTGGCCTCAACCTGAACCAAATGCTCAAACCAACCATTACCAGAAAGCTGTGAAAAATATAAAAGTTAAAGGTATTAATAACTGATATTTGTATAACTACATACACATACAAATACAAATACCAATTCAACTGTATAATTGAATATAGGCTAGTCCCCTTGAATGCAGGCTAGCCTGGGGACTTGCTTACAACCAGTAGACTATGGCAAGAGTGATGGGACGTCCCTTTGTGATTAGGTGACATCAGATAGTAGTTTCCAGACTGGCACACTCTCTCTCTTGCTGGCTCTGAGGAAGCCAACCACCATGAAGAACTGCACACAGTAAGGAACTGAGAGCAGCCTCTGGCTAACAGCCAGTAAGGATCCGAGGCCCTCTCCAGTCCAAGGGCTCCCAAGGACTGCCAACAACCACGTGCACTTGGAACTGGGTCCCTCCTCAGCCCAGTCTCAGGGGAGCCCCACACAACACCTTTGTTAGGGGCTTGCAAGACCCTGACTTGTAAAGGGCCCAGCAAGCTACACCTGGACTCCTGACCTGCAGAACTTCTGAGATGATAAAGTTGTGTTTCCTTAAGTCCCAAGGTTTATGGTAATTTGTTACACAGCAATAAATGACAAAAGTGAGTAGCAATGTAGTAATAAAACGAGAGGATATACGATCTGGTGTTTAAGGGCCCAGGCTCTGAATTCCCACTGCCTGGCTTCAAATTCTGTTCCCCACACCCTCTACTCGACCTCTCTAATACTACAGTTCCTCATCTTTAGCACAGGGTAGGAGTAGACCCCCCCACTTCCACCCCCTGCCTCACAGTCCGGACCCTAAGTGTTAACGCAAGTGAAGTGCTTAAAACAATGTGTGTCACGTCATGGCCCAGCGAAGACTGGTGCTTGCTGGTTTGTGCCTGGTCGTGCTCCTTGCTCTTTTTTTTTTTTAAGATTTTATTTATTTATTTGACAGAGAGAAACACAGCTCAAGAGGGAACACAAGCAGGTGGAGTAAGAAAGGAAGCAGGGTTCCGGTCAAGCAGGGAGCTCAATGCAGGCTCAATCCCGGGACCCTGGGATCATGACCTGAGCCGAAGGCAGATGCTTAACGACTGAGCCACCCAGGCGCCCCTATGCTCCTTGCTCTTGCCTCCAAAATACTGGGAGCTATCAACTCTTAGGAGTATTATGGGAATCTCCACATTTGAAGATAAAACTTTTCTACTTTTTTATAATAGTATTTATAATTTTATATTTGCAAAAAGTAACAAAGTCCTTTTTAAAATTCATATTAGCTTTCTGTTAGGCCCTTCTGAGGATGGGATCCTCTCAGATTGCTATAAATGACAAATATCTGTGCAAACTTGCTTAAACAAAATGGAGAAGGAGTTATAGAATGGACTCTGAGTGTGGCACGGAACAGGAGGTGAGTGAATGTCCAGGGCCTTGGGGGAAGCTAGGCTGGAGCCAGCCTGTATGGCAGATCCAGCAGGCAAGGCCTCAGCCTCTTTGGCCACAGGATCTCCCCCTGCACCTTTCCTTTTGGCTTCTCTCAGTTCAGAGTAGGATGTGGTGACCCATGTTGTTTCTATGACCAGACATCCAACAAAAGAGATTAGCTACTCCTTGTCCCACTTCCAAATTCCCTGAGGAGAGAATCTGATTGGTCAGATGAATACTCATGGTCCCACCAGCAATGACAGTGAGAAGGGAGCAGGATCCCTCAATATAGACCAGATAGTTCAGACTATACCAGGCAGTGGAAGGATGAGTTTCCAAGAGGACGGGAAAGAGTATGCCCAGAGAGTGTCTAAATCAAGCTCACCTCTTCTTTTTACTATGGAATACCAAGGGAATTGAGAACAATGTCCAATTAGTTCCCAGAGACTTGAGACAAGAGCTAGTGCTTGGCATGAATACTGAAAACCACTAGAAATATCTCATTTGGAAACGAACTTAACAAGTTCTTTTAAAGGGTTGGATTCAACCTTTTCTCCTTGACACCCTATGAGGTTGTTGCTATCCTACTGGGCAGAGAATACCGAGAGTGAAAGAAGGTAGCTCTGCCCAGTGGATACTCAGCCTCAGTGGGGCAAGTCCAACAACATTTGTGGGGCCATGGGTATTGGTACTTACAGTGCCAGTTTGTGGGCTAGTGTGCACATTATCCATAGCCTAACTCAAAGGAAAATGTGTCCCTCTTGCTTCGTCCTCATAAAAGTAACAATTTCAAACAAAGTATGGGTCCAGGTCCAAGGCAAAGTCTGCCTCTCATGCAGTGATGCTAAAGATAAAAAATACCATTCAACTTGAAATCATACCTCACTTAGTAGAAACATTATCTGCAATTAGCATAATTATCCAATGAACATTCAAAGGGGAAAAACTAATTACTAGGATCATAGGTTCTCTGGGTTGGAAGGAGACTCACAGGTCAGTGTAAATGCCCATCCTCTCTCCTCGTCCTCCCCAATCCCCAGCTGGTATAAGAATCCCCTTTACTGTGTCCCCACCAGGTAGATGCTGATTTTACATCCAACCTCCATTAAAGCAACACTGACCACTTCTGGATAACTATAATGATCAAGAAATCTTGACTTGAGTAGGACTAAAAATTGGCTTCCTTTGGGTACCTGGGTGGCTCAATCGGTTAAGTGGCCTTCGGCTCAGGTCATGACCCCAGGGTCTTGGGATCGAGTCCTGCCTCGGGCTCCCTGCTCAGCAGAAAGCCTGCATCTCCCTCTCCCTATACCTGCCACTCTGCCTACTTTTGCTCTCTTATCTTTCTGTCAAGTGAATAAAATCTTAAAAAAAAAAATGGCTTCCTCATAAAGTCTACCACTTGACACAACACCTGTCCAGACTTTGTGTTTGCAACCTCAGAAATACTTTTCTGCCTACCAAGGAGAAGTATCTTCTCATATTTGTAAAGTAAGCTATGCCCAGTGACAGAAAACACTGCCTACCTGACTGCCATTTCTCACACCTCCTCTTGCTGAGCTAGGAGAATGCCAATTTCGTTTCCTTATGAGATGGCAGAAACACACCCATGCAGGGAAGACCTCCCTTCCCCAGCCCCAAAGATGAGGTTTAGTCAGTCTTTGAAACTGAAGGGCCAAACGGATGGGCATCTAAAACAACTGAGCTACAGATAGAAGGGAAGCCTGCTAAGACAATTCTGGAAAAGCTTTTGGTCCTTAATGGTTTGAAAGAGCCCCCTAGCTCTGCCTCTTCCCACACCTCCCTTGAATGCAGCTGTATGGAGTGTGATGCTTGGGTCTCTGCAATCGTCTTGGTTCCATGAGGTGACAAACCTAAGGTCAAGAAGCCAACATGGTGAGAACATAGAACAGAAGAACAGAAGTAGAAGGAGCCTAGGCGTTAGAAGCTACCAGTAAGCCCCTGTGGCTTGCCTGGAGTGGACTCCCTCCAGACACCTTACTCTACTAGACGATCACCTAACCACTGTGAGCTGAGCTTTCTGTAAGTTGTAATGGAACACGTTTTAACCAATAACTTCTCACCAGAGCTGTAGGTTCCATTTGCCTAGATTTGTATAACATTTTGAGCCCCAAACTCAGTCCCACCATCCTAACCTGTTTTCTCAATACAATCCCTGTTAGTCAGGTGCAGAGAAGAAAACCCCACGTGCCACCCTCTGCCCCCTTTGAAAGCTGCTCAAAACAGAGCTGTGTCCTGACAGCTGCATTCTCACACCCGCAAACTCACTTTCTTGGCACCCACCTCACTTCAAGGTTGCCGTTGGCTCCAATGCATGACTCTTTCCTAGATGCCTCGGCCACATCCCTTAGCTACCATTCTTCCCTCAAGATGCCATTCAGACACAAGTGCTACACTTTGTGTAGGGCTCTGTTATGGATCGGGTTGCTTCCCAGCCTAAAAACATTGCTTTGGCTCATTATTCTTTCATCCAGTCTATTAGCTCTACTCACAGCCCCATGGCAGCCTGGAAATCTGATCAGCATGCCATCCATGTATTCACCCACTCAGCTCCAAGAAAAAAAGAAAACACTGAATAAGACAGCAACTGGAGACTAAATGCAAACACAATACTAGCAGTTGGTCTGACAATGATAACAGACCTACCAATGTCTCTAAAAATATACCACTTGATAGTCATTTAGATTGAAACTTTCCTGGTATTGATGCCACAGGCATTAACGGTGATGAGGAGGGAATAGGAAAGTGTACCTGACATACCCCATGGGTCATTATTATGGCAGCCCATCAGCCTCCCCATTCTGGGCACCCTGCAACTGCAGCTTGTTAGGTCATGTGCAACAAAACACAAGTTGAAAGGAAGTCCTGGAGGTTTGAGAGCTTTCTTCTGAAAGACTGCATTTTATAGAATGTAGACATTTGTTCCAAAACAATACAACATTGTCATGATTTATAAAGCAAGGCAAAGATATATGGTCTGCCATCTTAATAGTATATATTTTTTATTCTAGGCATAATAAGCAGACTTAAAAGTAAAGATAACTCCTAGATGAAATCAGATACCTATGGGACCAAGTATGTGGGAGATAAAGAAAGACAAAAATGGGAAAAGCAAAATAAATTCTAGAAAGGCAACAAGAATACCTGCTTTTGCATTTCCTAAACTTTATCTTTCTATCTTATTGGTCACATTCAGGTTCGTCTCCAATGCCCACCACCATTCTGCCATATTGCCTGTAACACCGCGTCCAACAACCCCATCACTGTCACGAGCAGCACCAACACCACCAACCTCATCACTCAACAATTACCAACACCACTAAACACCATTGTTGCCCCTGCCATCATCAATACCATCACTTTGCCTACCACCATCTGTGTGAACGACATCCATGATCTTCCCTGAGCATTGCCCCATGTTCTCTAGAGGACAAGAAGACCTGGGCTATAGTCCTGGTTCTGCTTAGTAATTTAACTGGTGACCTTGGGCAAGTCAACTTATTCCTTTGTATTTCAAACTAGTAAATACATATTGAATGAATGAAAGAACTAATTAATATTATATGAAACTATTTTGTGTCTGTCCTTCTTAAGGTCAACAGAAATATAATACAAAATATACTAAGAAGCTCATACTTCTCTAGTATACTTTTCTAATGATACGGGATATCATTAAATACTGCCCAGAAACCTCCCTTGCCCTTGTTCTCCTACTGACAAAATGAGGGAGCTGGACTTGGTGGGAAGAGGACTAGCTCAGCGTCTGAGGACATGGGGCCAAGTGCCCATTCTGCCCCAAGCCAACTGAATACCCCTGGACAAGCCACTGCTTTGTCCTTGCTGTCCCACTCTGCTAATGGAGGGCTAACAAGAACTCTGATTTCCCATCCAGCACCAAAGTCAGCTGCCTCTGTGAAAGGCCAAATGAGCTACCGAGCGTCCCTCCTCTCCTTCCTCCTCTGGGGATCAATGCCAAGGTCTAACCCAATGGGCTTAGTCAGGAAGCAATTGACTGCCTGAATCATAGAAGCCAAGGAAAAAAACAGAATTTGCTTCAAGCGATGACCTTCCTTACTGAGGTCCCAAAACATATTCACAGTGGGGTAAAAAAAAAAAATCTGTCTAAGCAAGGCTGGTGAAGGCCGCAGTGCCTCCCACACCAGAAACAATGACTTCGCAAAGACTTTACCCCAAGTACTGATTCTACATAGTACTTGAAGTTGAACATCAATGAGCTCAGGCTCCCAGGAGCCGCGAGTCTCCATGGACCAGGACAGGAAGCCACCCCATCCACCCCCCTCAGCAGGAGTCTGCTTCTCCCTCTCTCACTCCCCCTTCTTGTATTCCCTCTCTAGCTGTGTTTCTGTTAAATAAATAAAATCTTTAAAAAGGGGGGGAGGGGAGGATTTAAAAAAAACCTTTCGTATTAAAAACTTTTAGCAAATACATAATAATAACTGAATGAATAAGAATCCCCTTATCTATATATGTGCCTGAACTCTGTACTTTTCTAATTTTTATTTAAGTTCTATCTAGTTCATATACAATGCACTACTGGTTTCAGGAGTAGAATTACATAACGCATCACTTACATACAACACCCACCGCTCATCATATCAAGTGCCCTCCTTAATGTCCATCACCCATCTGGCCCATCCCCCACCCATCTCCCTCCACCAACCCTGAAAAACTCTGTACTTTCTTAGGATGCAGGCTGAGAGGTGGGGTTTCTGGTTATGCAAACAAACAAACAAACCAAAAAAACCTTACGCAAAAGTACTGATCTTGTTACTGTTTAAATTATTCCCACAGGGGCGCCTGGGTGGCTCAGTTGGTTAAGCGACTGGTCATGATCCCGGACACGCGGGATCGAGCCCCACATCGGGTTTCCTGCTCGGCGGGAAGCCTGCTTCTCCCTCTCTCAGTCCCTCTGTTTGTGTTCCCTCTCTCACTGTGTTTCTCTCTGTCAAAAAAACAAAAAAAAAACTTTAAATGATTCCCACAAAAATTATAGTTGTGCAAACTTCTGCGGATTCCAGAGTATTAATCATTGATAGGAATTTTTGAGAGTTTGATGGGAGAAAAATGGCATCTTCTTGTTGCCTTCCTTTGCATTTCCTTAATTATTACTACAGTTCTTTATATCCTTATTTTAAATAATTTTTCTATGACTTTAATAGAGAATTTGTCAACTCAGTGAGTAGGACATTCATAAAAGGGATAAGCACGGCATGTTTCTAACTTAATTACTACACCATTAAAATGAGCTCTGCACAATGTTTCTGGAAATGGGCTCTGTCTGAAAGACAGAGAAGAGCGTGTGTGCTTTCTTTTCTAAATCCGAAGCCGAAAGCCGAGGCAGCCTCCCAGAGGCTCACGTCACCTCCGTGTCCCCACCCATCCCGGGTAAGGACCTCACCAAAGAGCTCCCCTCAGCTCATAGCAGTTCCCATCCTCATTCTTAAAAGCACTGTCAAGTTTTTAAGGGGAAAGAAACAAGAAGCAGTTCCAGTAACACAAAAATACTTCTCACTTGAATAGCCTTTAAGATTCATTTTGAAAACAGCAGTAGCCACCTTGAGACATACTTATTGTGAGTTTTCAGCACTCCAACAGTGGGGGACAAAGAAAAATTCTAAAATAACTACTTATAAAGCTCAAATGAATTTAATTAGACTGCTAAAAATGAAAAAAAATACCAAATTATAAACCACCATAGACATGATTAATTACATTTACATTATGCACAAAAGCCCAAGAATGGAACTA
This sequence comes from Spilogale gracilis, assembly GCA_004023965.1. Classification (NCBI taxonomy): domain Eukaryota; kingdom Metazoa; phylum Chordata; class Mammalia; order Carnivora; family Mephitidae; genus Spilogale; species Spilogale gracilis. The sequence continues at coordinate 275,776 of PITA01000167.1, forward strand.
CCCCACACTGGTTCCTGCCCGATTTGGAGGTAGGTATTGTCACCAGCAAGACAGCCCTTGGTAGAGGCAGACCCAGAGCCAGCAGCTGTAATCTGAGCCGTTCAGAGTTTGATTACAAAGGGTCCCTGAGGCTCGGCAGCCTCCTGACCCCTGGGGCCACCCTGCTTCCTGGAGCAGGTCCTGAAAGCCTCCCCTGGAGATCCCCAGCCAGATTCCAAGCTTTCCCTGAGGCCGGGACTAGCCTGTCCTCATCCTCTCCCGCGACCTGTGAACCCAGGACACACCCCTATTTTTGATCTGTCCTGCCCGCAGTCATTATAGCAGGTGCCCACTAAGTGCTGAAGGACTGAATAAGCACCAGCAAAGTGAGCTCTCCCTCAGGAGGTGAAGGTGACAGACGTGCTAAGATTGTCTGTGACACGATGGGCGGGTGTGTGTGTGTGTGTGTGTGTGTGTGTCTCAATTTGCAAAGTGTGTAAAGAGGATAATCTGATTTTTAATTTTATTTAAAAAAATGTGTTCATGAAGAAATGCCTTTCAAACCCTTGCCCATTTTTAAAAAGCTGGGTTATTTGTCTTTTTATGACTTAAAAAGGCTTATTTTGATGTCTGTGTCGAGACAGTATGTACACATGAATCACTATGTAATGTAAGGGAGATAATTTTTTTTAACATTTTTTCAAGGTCCCAGTTTGGGGATCAAAGCTGCGGAGTACACGGTCTGGCCCCCACAGCCCGTCCCTGGCCAGGCATGGATTCTGGACCAGATGTGGAGCCAGAAAAACAGATTCTCACTGAGCCTCGGTGCCTTCACCTCTAAACAGAAATACCGGGACCTAACTAGGGTTTAGCGCTGACGGAAGACTCAGCGTGAGGAAATGGGGGCTCCAGGGGCCTTGTCCATCGTGGCAAAGACACAAGGCCAGGGTTTCAGGCTCACGCATCACCGAGAGGTGGCTGCACTACACTAGAATCTTCAGAACCTTGGACATATTTGATGATCCCTCAGGAATTGTATTCTGCCCACTGAGCATCTGAGGCTGGAAGGACTTCTCAAATCAAAGAAGAGGCATACAGTGGATGGTTTGTAGATTGTTTGTCATTTTTAATTAATATTGTACTGGAATTCAGTGGTGCATCTGGACCCACTGGTCCCTAAAGAGGATCATAACATATGAACAAAAGAACAAATCCCTAAGGGGGCTGGCTTGTGAAAAATGACTGTGCATATTCCAAAGGAAGAAAATTAGAAAGAAACATACCATCATTGACAGGGAAAGCTACTGTAACAGAGGGAGGGCATTTCTCTCTCACATAACAGTGTTGAGGTGAAGGTGGGCAGTGCAGGAGGCAAGCCCCTCTGTGCACTGTGGGCCCCCCGCCCTAGCACTGCCATCCCAAACACGGCTGAAGCTGGAGGGCCAGGCATGGAGGTTCCAGTCAGCAGGAAGAGGAATGAGTGCAGGGACACAGCCCCACTGTCCCCCAGGCCTGTGGATGGTCCATATCGCCTCCACTCAGACTGGCTCTCATTCCATTGCCATAGAAAAAGAAAGAATAGCTTTTGGTGGACAGTCTGAGGTGCCAGCCACCTGTGCCGAAATTCTCAACTGGCTCTGACCATTGGTTTCTGGATTTTTCGGAAATTTCCATACTGTGGTGTACAAAATACGGGTCGTGGACATAATGATTTTGGGTTTGGAAACAGGCTGTATGGATACAAATCAGCCTCACCAACTGGATGACCTTAGGCCAATGCTTCCTCCTCTGTGATGGGCCTTCTCCCCAACCGTGACATGGGAGCAACATGGCGAGACCCTACCTCGCCAGCAGTGTGAGCATTGAGGGAGCAAAGACCTGTAATGTGAATGGCCTCAGGCCAGGTCCACAGTGACCAGGGTGCACAGCATGGAGCCTCACTAGCATCACACAGACACGATGGTGACTGTTAGCCTCAGACCACCTTACACACTGGCCTCAGCATGCCGAGAGCACCACTCTCCCTGAGCTGGGCCTTCTTTGTCTTCCTGACCCTTCCTCATTCTCAGCCCCTTCATCAAATGCATGCATTCACTGAACACCAAAGGCCCTTCTCTCTCCTCTCTCCCTGTATCCCTCACCTCCCTCAAACTCTGATATCTCCCTCACCTCCCAGCAGATTTCTAAAGTTGGGGGGCATTCAGGGGTCCTGCTTATAGGTAGAAGTGGTGACAGGCCCTCAGATGCCTGAGTTATTTAGATCTGATCACAAGGGTGAAACAGTACTCCCTGAGCATCCCTGGAACATCCTGGAAGGACACTAACCTGCATCCCCTTCCTGCACCCCAGTTAGTGCACTTGAACCCTGTCTCCTGTGTCCTCCCCATCCCCTTTCTTTGTCCCTTCCTTTTCTCCTTACACCCAAACACATGCAAGCTCGGATGAACACAAGTTGAGGAGCCTTTTAAACAGCTCATTAAAACTATTAAAAGCAGAAAATTGACCTTGGGAAATGATTGTGCAAGAGCTTTATTAGATTGCTTGGGGAAAAAAAAGTTAGAAAACCTGGCTGTCTTACTACTGATTTCTCAGGGCTCTCCATACAGGCTTCTAAATTTGGATCTCAAGAATTACTGAGCTTTGACTGGGAAAAAAAAAACAAAAGAATCTGAAGTCCTGCCAGAGCCCAGAGTAATTCTCCAGCTCTTTTCCCCCAGAGCCCCTGGAGAGGGAAGGGCCTGGTTTGTCCACTTGGGGGAGGGAGGGTCAGTGTTGTTGAGTATTTGTGGTGGGAAGGAGTATGGACAGGTTAAGGTTCCCCCACTGAACTCTCTCTTTTTACAACCCTGAAATGAATTCTTGCTGGCATTCATGATTGATAGATGTGGAAGGTGGACAAAACACCAAAAACCCACCTGTGAAGACAAGCAAATGATTCTAATCATAATCAAAGATGGACATGCAGAGCAGTCCTCTGTTAGGCTGCTAAAAGGTCTGTGTGTTGGGGGTGAGGGCTTGGCACCCAGGAAAAGAGCTGGGTGACGGGTGTCAGCACACACACACAAAGCCCATGTGTGCTGAGGGGCCGGGTCCGGCCTGGGGAGTGTGGCAATGTGGGCCCAGAGCGAGGGTCAGAGACTGGCTTCTAGAGCCTCAGAGCAAGGCAAAGCACCGGCTCCCCACCCACACCTCCCAGTAATAAAGAGAAGCATGAGTGCTGAACCTCCATGAGCCCTTGGCTCCTGGCAGTCATGAGGCTCCCTGGGTGGGACTCTGCTTGCATTTCCTGAGCACCTACTGTGCACCAGGGTGGGGGTCTGCTTGCATTTCCTAAGCATCTACTGTGCACCAGGCCCTGTCCTAACCATACCCTCCAGCCCTCCTCTACTCAATTTAGTTTCCTCTCACAGCATCCCCAGGACAGAAGGCCTGTTCTCCAGAGAAGACTGGGACCTAGGTGGGTAAGGGACTTGCCCCAAATCACAGGGTCGGGAAGCGACAGCTGCGGAGCTCGAACCCTCCCCTCCTGAGGCTCCTGCAGCATGTTTGCCCGGTGCGGGCTGCTACATGTGCATGCACACACGTGTGTAACAGGAGCGAGCTAGGGCTGTGACTGTCTTTCACTTCAGTCACCTCCTCATATGCCTCCCTCCCCTCCACCCCAGGCCCTCGAGGGCTGGCCTGTGCACCAGTCTGCACTGTATCCCCTAAACCCAGCCTGGCGCTGAGGCTTGAAGGCAGATGAAGTTGCAGAAATCCATGTAGCCTCTCCACGTGCTAATGGAAGCAGGCAAGGAGGCTTGTTTACTCTAATAGCCCAACTCTGACCAAAATCCATACCCTGGCTGGTACTCCCTAAAGGGGCTGCATTTTTGTCTGCTTCCAGCCAGGAGAGCCCTCGAGAGGACCTGCAACTCAGGCTCCCACTACAGCGTGGCCAGAAGGAGCCAGAAGGAGCCAGAAGGAGCTGGAAGGAGCCGGAAGGAGCCAGAAAGAGCCAGAAGGACCTGGAAGGAGCCAGAAAGAGCCAGAAGGAGCCACCATGCTCACCCGCTGGAGGAATTCTGTAACACTAAAACCAGATAGTGTATGTGGAGAGTCAGGTGTGCGAAGCAATGTTTCAGGAAACAAAAGGCACTGGGCAAAAAGCTGCTCGCTTAGAAGTCTGGATTTGGTAGGTTTGCATTTCTGAGCTGGTTCCTCTTTTCTAAAAGCTTTTCTCTTATTTTCATGTCTTCTTCTTCTTAAAAAAAAAATAGACGGCGCCTGGGTGGCTCAGTGGGTTAAGTCTCTGCCTTCGGCTCAGGTCATGATCTCAGGGTCCTGGGATGAGGCCCACATGGGGCTCTCTGCTCAGCAGGGAGCCTGCTTCCTCCTCTCTGCCTGCCTGCCTGTCTGCCTACTTGTGATCTTTCTCTGTCAAATAAATAAATAAATAATCTTTAAAAAATTAGAGGGGAGGAGAAACATGTGTTCTAATATCATAATAACAGGGGCTCCAAAGTGTACCCTGGAACCGTTGCAGGGGTGGCTCCCCATTTCCCTCCACCCAGGCAGGCCTCCTGGACCTGAGCTCCACTGACAGTGAGCTGCTCCAGGCTACCATGGACCCGGCTGCTACCATCCAGGAATTGCCTGTGATGTCCCTCTCCCTGCCCTCAAAGCTGCTGGGACAGACGGTTGCTGTTGCCAGGAGCTCTGTAAGATGGCTGCAAGTAAGAAAGAAGAGATGCTCACATCCTGGGGCTGTGCTGTCCTGCAGGTCAGAGGCACAACAGATTAGCCAAGCAGCTCAGAAGCCCTTCCCGAACACACACATCTTCCCCAACACACTGGCCTCCACTTCCTTGCGGTGGGACCCTAGACATTTAGTACTAGGACTTTTCATCCTTGGAGGATTGAAGATTAAGTAAAATAAAATAACACATGTGCTGGATGGTAGTTGGCAATATTATTATTTCTATGCAAATTGCTTCTTTCCTCTGCAGGCTCAGAATCCACCCTGAGCCCATTTTCTTTTAAAACTTAATTTAAAGAAATGAAAATTACAAGGAGATACCACTTCTCATCTATCAGATTGGCAAAAGTCCAAAAGTTTGATAATAGAGCGGGTCGGTGAGGCTCTGGGGAAATGGATACTCTCTTCAATGGCCAATGGGAATGCAAACTGCTACAGCTCTGTAGAGGGGAATGTTATAACAGCAAAATTACACACGCCCTTCTCCTCTGACTCAGGAAAAAGTCACTTCAAGCCATCTATCCCAGAGACATCTTGGCAAAAATCCACAGTAAGAGACACATTAAGAGACTCTTAACCAATTGCAGTGTATGCACCTTATTTGGGTCCAGATCCGAACAGATCCTAATGATGAGACAAGGAAACATGAACATCAGTTGGGTATTTGTTCATTCTAAGGAATTAGTATTCTTAGGTGTGATCATAGCATTATAGCTATGTTTTCCCAAAGGGTCTTTATCTCTTAGAGATACTTACTGAAATACTTGTGAATGGAATACGATGTCTGGAATGTGCTTACGAATAATCCCAGAGGAGGGCATGTGAGGGTGACAGGTACTTGGGGGTTTACTACACTGTCGTATTTTTGTGTATGTTTGAAAGTTTACGTAGCAAAATTAAGACATTACAGATACAGCTGAAATTCTCCATTGACCCTACCTCATCCAAGCACTTGGAGCAATTTGCAGTAATACACATATATTTTGATTATTCTAATAAATGTCCACTTTCCCATTAGATTCCAAGCACTAGGAGGGCAGAGAGTAAGTGTACTTTTGCTCACCAGCATTTAACCCAGTACCAACAACATAATAAGGCCTGAGTAAATGGTCATTGAGCAAATGAATTAATACGTGAAGAACTACAGAATGCCTAATCACAAATGGACAACTCCCTTCATTTGTATATTTTTACTAGATCTCTACCTCTATCAAATGGCAATTCACCCATAAGGTTCAAGGACAGAATAGATTCAAACATCTCATGGGTCCCCTGGCCATGATCCCCTGTAAGATGCTTTTGCAGATCTGAAGTTCCAACGTTTTAACAATATAGCAGCTCCTTCATGAGCTATTCTTCCAGCTGTAAGCGAGGTCTTGCAGTTGTATGCCTCTCAACCCGTACAGTCCCTCTTAGGGGATGTTAGTGTTTCGTCTGGTAACCCATCATTCATCAAGCCTCCGTGCCTAGTGGCCCTGGTGGATAGGGTCTAGATCTTCGTTGTCTCTGTTTCCCCTGGGCTTGATCGCTGCACATCTCCTAATATTTGCTAGAACATCACTGAGTGAGACAGCGAATGAATGAAGGAGTTATTGTGGGGTCCTTAAATACCCATTCTCTGCTAGCTGTGGGGTCTCACTGAGTTCTGGTCTGACAGCTAGAATATACCCCAAATTGCTTTCAAGAAGAAAACAACAGAAAGAATCTTGGCCCTGCTGTGCCCTCTCCATAGCTTAGTTCATGTCTGCCTGGCTGGAATGTCACCCTGAAAGGCTCCTCATCCCCCCAGTGCAGTGACAGCCGGGTCCCTTGCTCCCATGCCTGCCTTTTGCCAGCAGGTCAGAGTCGCTGAAGGTGTTCTGTGAGCACTGGGCATCTTCTGCCCATGCAGTGCCTTCTTTAGCTTGGCTGCCAGAATACTGAACTTCAAGTTATTCTGGGCAAGCCCGGCAACTGTTATTGCTGGCATCTATTGTCCTCCTCTTTCTACCATTTTTCCTCTTTGAAAATTCTTATTTCATAAATTTTTTGTATAAGTTTTTTCGTAAGTTGCTTGAAATCCAATCAAGGAGCGGGGTTGGGGGAGAAGGGGCAGGAGGCAGGGACAGCCAGACAAGTATCCTGAATAAAACTGTACATTGAGGGGGTGCCTGGGTAGCTCAGTCAGTTGAGCATCTGCCTTCAGCTCAGGCCATGATCTCAGGGTCCTGGGATCAAGCCCTTTCCTTCTGCCTGCTGCTTCCCCTGCTTTTGCTCACTCTCTCACTCTCTCTGAAATAAATAAATAAAATCTTAAAAAAAAAAAACAAAAAAACTGTGCGTTGAGAGTCTTCCCCCTTCTATTTATACCACATGAATTTGTAAAAAAAAAAAAAAAAATCTCAAGATTGAAATGATCCATGCAACACGTGCCCCTTCAGAGTCACACCCTTCCCTGGATAAGCAGTTGACTCTAAGGCTGGGGCACAGAAAGTATAAAATGAACTTGCAACATCTTGTGCTAGAAGGAAGAATCAAAGAATGATGGGGGATGGGTCAAAATATGGCCCAGCTTAAAGGGGCCAAATCAGAGATAATCTGAACATCACAATAAGTAATGATAAGACAAGAGCTGAACCTGGGGCACCTGGGGGGCCCCGAGTGTTAAGCCTCTGCCTTCAGCTCAGGTCACGATCTCAGGGTCCTGGGATCAAGTCCCGCATTGGGCTCTTTGCTCAGTGGGGAGCCTGCTTCCTCCTCTCTCTCTGCCTGCTGCTCTGCCAATTTGTGATCTCTCTCTGTCAAATAAATAAATAAAATATTAAAAAGAGAGAGAAGAGTTGAACCTATTCCATAAGATAAAAATAAAGAAGCCCACACTCAGTTTATTAATTAGTTGGGGAGACATTGCCTGCCTTACAGTAGAAAGACAATAAATGAATGTAAAAGGAATAATGGAGTTAAGACAACCACCATTTGGCAACTACCATACTAACTCATTTTCAGGCAAATGGTGGGTCAAAGTTTGAGGAGTAGCAGAGTATGAACACAGTCTCCAACAGCATCAGTTGTATTGGGGGACCAGTACCATGGGGTTCTTCATGTGATGCCCTGAGAAAAATGCAACATCCTTTCTGTGGTACTCCTGCTAAAGAATCATTGTCTGGGGCGCCTGGGTGGCTCAGTGGGTTAAAGCCTCTGCCTTCGGCTCAGGTCATGATCTCAGAGTCCTGGGATCCAGGCCCGCATCGGGGCTCTCTGCTCAGCAGGGAGCCTGCTTCCTCCCCTCTCTCTGCCTGCCTCTCTGCCTACTTGTGATCTCTCTCTCTCTCTGTCAAATAAATAAATAAAATGTTTAAAAAAAAAAAAAGAATCATTGTCTGTATCCAATCATGGGAAAACATCAAACAGATCCAACATAAGGACCCTTCTATAAGATAACTGGCCTGAGAAGTGTACATCTAAAAATGTTGAATTTTAATGTACAAAAATGATACTTTGATACAACTGATTTTTTAAAAATAACTGGTGTGTACTCCTTCCAAGTAGCAATGTCAGGGAAAACAAAGAAAGACTAGGAAATATTCCAGATCATAGAAGACTGAAGAGACAAGACAAGTGAATATAACATGTGATACATTATTTCTTTTGTTATAAAGAACATTATTGGGAAAATAGGTGAAATCTGAATAATATTTGTACATAGACAATAATATTGTGTAAATGTTAATTTCCTGATTTTGATAACTATACTATGCTTATGTAAAATAATGATCTTGTTTTCAGGAAATAAGAAGCTTTAGTATTTAGCAGCAAAGGGGCATTTTGTCATGTCTACAACTTAAGATCAAACAGTAAATGGATAGATAGATTGGACAAATGGATGAATGAACACCTGGCTGGATGGAGAGTGTTAAAATAAAATGGAGACCAGGTCTGCCAACCCCCAGCAGACAAAAGCAGGTAAGCCACATAGGCAATGCTTATTCTAGTTTATTTCATCAGTATAAGCAAAACTTCACTTGGATCATCTGTTGTCAGTGCCTCTGATAATCATAACAAAACTTAAGGCATCTCCCTGAAATGATATAAGATAATCACTTTAACCAACCCCTCCATCTGGAAAACTCCACTGAAATAGCCACTCATTCTAAAGTTTAAGCAAGTTCCTTATTTTCACTATGTAAGTCATCCCATAATGTCATACTTCTGTGCTTCATACCACTTTTGGGATTGACGTCTCCATGTTCAGGCACACTTTCTCAATCAAAATATTCATATCTAGTAAAGCTCTCTGAATTTCCTTTTGATAATGGGTGGATGGGTGGATGGATGGATGGACACACAGATAAGATAAACATAATAAAATGTAACATCTGGATGAAGGATGTATAGGAATACTTTGTACTCTTCTTTCAACATTCCTATAAGACCAAAATCATGTCAAATTAATAAGTTAAAAGAGAAAACTCTCAAAAACAAGAGAAAAAGGGTAGCACCCAAAGCACTTGCCTGAACAAGTAGATAACCTCCTAATCTTTACAACCTTGAGAGAGAAACTTGCCCTCCTTTCTCAAAAGCCTGCACTGGTCTGCCCTTACGCTCACTTCAAGTGGGCCCTAGTTCAGAAATGATCACGAATTTCCAGACAGCAACAGCATAGCATTAAACTAAGTGTGATTAAACTAAGAGTATGGGGTCCTCCTTGTTCAAGGGCATGGAGTGCTCACCCGAGAAGCAGGAACTGTCCAGTCCGGTGCCTGGTGCGGAAAAGGGGCCTGGTAATTGCTACATGAATAGATGAGTAAATACAAGGTCCGGGAACACACTTCCAACCTGTGTATAAAGCTGAGGTCTCCCGCAGCCACAACTTCTTTACTGGGAATTGATGTGGGCCTTTATACACCAACTCTGGAAGAGGTCTACCTTGCAGAGGGCACCAATTCCCATGACACAGTGAGCCCCCAGAGCCTCCCACAGTCCCCCCTCTGTGTCCTGTCCCAGGTCATCCTGGGCTTTTAGACGTTCTGAATCTCCACGTAGGGGCACAGTTCCTGCTAGCCTCCACTCACCACTTCAGCCTCCTGTTTCCACCACCAGCCTCCATCCCTGCCTCTCTTCTGAGCCAGTCCTACTACAGAACATTCTGAGGAACGTGAGCCCCTCTGGAGTCCCCAGCGTGGACAATCCCCCACTCCGCCAAACTGAGGCAAAGCCACCAAACCCCTTTTCATTCGTGACCTACATCGCCATTGGCTCCGTGGACTGTGCATTCCGCAAGCAGAGGGGAAATGTTACTATGACAACAGATCCCAGAGCTGCAGGGAGGCAAAACACCTACTTAAAAAAAGTTCCCTTGCCCATATGGCAAATGGACTTCATTGGTTGTTTCTAGATCAAATATCCGAGCAAGGTGGGCTGAAAGGGGCTTGTTTTTAAAGGGCTAATTCAGACTTAATGGCACCAGAGCCACCCATTGAGAGTGAAGATAGAGTACCATAGTTTTTCTGTTTCTTTTTACAGACAAATGTGAATATGCATTAGCAATGTGCTTACTAGCTCATATGAACTTCCCTGTAAGAGAAGGAATCAGACTTCTGTGAGTAAGAGCTGATGCCCTGTCTTCTGCAAATCCCAATCTTGGTTGGTTCTTCCCATGGCTGGCTGGGTTTTCTAGCTCTTTCCTCACCAGCACCCAGCAAATACTGTGTGTGTTTTCTTAGGTCTGAATTCCAGCTTTGCTATTGATGAACTGTGTGATCGTAGATAAGTTATTTATTCTCTGAGGCCCAATTTCTTCCCCGGAGACACTGTTACTTCATTCACCCAATAGTCACAAATGTTTCTTGAGCAACTGTTATGTGCCTGGAGTAGTACCACCTCCCTCATGGGATGGTGAGGCCTGAGACCACCGTTGGGGCCAAGGAATGATGAGGAAATCATGCCCACTCCTTATCCTTCCTTCCCTTCCCTGCTCCCTGTCCCAAACACAGTTGGTCACAGCTTCCTGACTTGGACAGTCCTGGGCTAAGGTCCCCGATCACAGTCTGATCTGACTGCATTGCATCATTGACTGAGAGTCCGTCACCCACTTAGACTCTGAGAGGGCTCCCCAGGATGACATTGGCTCCAACCCAGCCCTACCTCCCTGGACCTGGCAGTAAATCCTCATGAGCCAGACCCTGTATGATTAAAGTAACTGCTTGAGCCACTGTCTGTATGTAGTTTTGCATTTTTTTCTCCTGTTCCTGGTGTAATCAACAAATTTAACAAATTTCGAATCCTAATCACCTTCCAAAGGTGGTCTCAGAATTCTTCTATGGTGGGTGCATCAGAGGGGCACCTGGGGGTTCAAGAGCAGCCCATGATGATCAGCAGGCTGGTTTCAAGTTGTCCGCTCTCGCGTGACTGTTAGCGGGGAGCTTGAAGCTACATTAGCATGCTATGTGGTCTGTCTGTGCTTGGATTATTGGTATGTGGGGTGACTCAGACAGAGCATGTGTGGCGATTATGAAGGAGTCTGGAGCCCCCAGTTCTCGTTACCTCCCAGCTGATGGTCTGTAATCTGAGTCCATGCACCCCACAACGTGGCCTGTGACAGTCACCACTACCTTCTTCCAAAAGGACATCTCTCTTTGTTGACTGAAAGCCTGGTCCCAGGGGAGTTCCCCAGGGAAGAAGAATCCAACATAATACAGGGCATCAATACTCTGGGGACATGAACCTGAATTTGTGTCACCCTTCCTTAATTTCAGAGTCTCCTCAGCATAGTTTGGACAGAAATGTGGAATATCACTCTGGTAATCCCTTCCGGACACCATTATGTTCCGCTTACTGCCTTCAAGAACCTACTTGGTATTTCTCATCTTACTCTGATTGCATTCAAAACTTGATTAGATTCTATTGATTCTGTCATAAAAAAATAATAAATTCCACTTGCTTTCTCCCTTGTAGTCGTTAGCTCGCTTAATATAAAAATCCCACCTGTGCCTCATGGGCTTAAACCTACATTTCTTCACTCTGTTCCACTCCTAGTCCTTTCTCTTTCCCTTCTTAAAGCTGGCATCTTCCCTTAGTCTTGTACATGGGCTTTAGTTTTTATTACTGTTATTTGTAGATCTCTGTTAGGGCTATTTGCTGTTGCAGCTACCAGAAGGGAAGGGAGAAATATTCCTCCAATTTCTGGATAGTTTCACTGGCCAAACTGTTTTCCATGAATTATTCTCTATTTCTTGGCTCCAAGTGCTGCCTTTTCCAATTATAAGCAACATCCACTATGATGAAGGAAAGGCTGACAGCGCTCTACAGCACTCTCCAGGACATGGCAAATGCTCACTCACCCTACTAACTGTCCCTACTGTGCAAAGTTTCCCTTGGCTCTCCCAGGCAGTTGAAAGTAGATGAGAAAGAAGGAAGAAAATCAGACTGATGACCCAAAACGGATTCATGAGTGATAATTGTACAAAGATACAGTTATAAAGAGCTCACACTGTGTAGCGTCTGGGTGGCTCAGTTGGCTAAATGTCCGACTCTTGATTTCAGCTCAAGTCATGATCTCAGGGTTGTGAGATCGAGCCCATCGTTGGGCTCCATGCTGGACATGGAGCCTGCTTAAGATTCTTTCCCTCTTCCTCTGCACACCAACTTGCATGCTCTCTTTCTCAAAAAAATAAAATAAAAAGTTCGCTCTGTTAATGACCATGAGATCTGGGTTGCTCAATTTCCCCCCAAATTTCAGTTACTTGTATCACATCATGATTTTTAAAATATTTACCGCTGTTTTTTCTTTATAACTACTTATCTTTTCCATTTATTTTGAAAAAATCATATCAGGATCTCTCGCCAAACCAGAAAACTTTAAACATGAATACAGTCAAAACGAAGCATTCTGTTAAGTTTTAGCCTGCCACACTCCACCCCTGAGGTGTGCTCTCTCTTCATCACAAAGGAAAACTGGGAAATGTTAGGTGCTGAGACTAAGCCAGCACCAAACTGAGACTGGCTCCTTAAAAAATATCGGGGGGGGGGAGCACCTGGGTGGCTCAGTCATTAAGCATCTGCCTTCAGCTCATGTCATGACCCTGGAGTCCCAGATCTGAGCCCTGCAGAAGCCTACTTCTCTCTCTCTCACTCCCCCTGCTTGTTCCCTCTCTAGCTGTGTTTCTCTCTGTCAAATAGATAAATAAAATCTTTAAAAAATATATCAGGAGGACCGAACAAGAATTGAAAAGGAAACTACAGGGACACCTGGGTGGCTCCATCAGCTAAGCATCTGCCTTCGGCTCAGGTCAGGATCCCAGGATCCTGAGATGGAGCCCTGCACTGGGCTCCCTGATCACTGGGGAGTCTGCTTCTCCCTCTCCCTCTGCTCTATCCCCTGCCCATGCTCTCTCTAATTAATTAATTAATTAATATTTTTTTTAAAAAAAAGGAAAATAGGGGCGCCTGGGTGGCTCAGTTGGTTGGGCGACTGCCTCCGGCTCAGGTCATGATCCCGGAGACCCGGGATTGAGTCCCACATCAGGCTCCCTGCTCGGCAGGAAGCCTGCTTCTCCCTCTCACTCCCCCTGCTTGTGTTCCCTCTCTGGCTGTGTTTCTCTCTGTCAAATAAACAAAAATCTTTAAAAATAAAAAAGAAAAAAGGAAAATACTTTCTCATCACATGATCCATGCCCACAGAACTCTACTGAAAAATCATTTTCTAGACCATCAGTCCCTCTATATACCAGTGGGACTCATGCTGCCCTTTAAAAATGGGGTGTGTGCTCATGGAAATGTTCATACCACACTACTCACAAACTACTCTCACATTTCATGAGTTCCTAACCCTTGCTCAAGGTTCTAGACCTACAAATCTAACTAGGAAATCTAGAAAATCTAAGCTCAGTGGTCCCAGAACACCAGGCCCTTCCTGGAGTGGGCAGGACTGAGGCCAGAAATCTGGCCACAGACACACAAGATTAAAAAATATGTCATTTTCTAAAAAGTTTTTGAAAATCCAGTCTGGCAGCAAACCATTCCCTCTTCCTACCCTTCTACTCCTACTGTTTTATACCTTTCTCTCTTTCTAAAACATTCCTTTAAAGTAGAGGTAGAAACAAGCAAACAAACAAAAAACACTCATGGAGAATCTGAAGATACTACTCCCCATGAAAAACAAACTTCATAGGAAGGCATGTTTAGAGGAGGGCCTTAGCAATAATGATGTTCATTATGAGTGCCAAAATGGGAAAAATCCAAATCTCAGCAATGAAGTATTGATTCTGCAAGACATGCGACACCCATACAGAATTCTATGCAGCCATTAAGAATTACATTTTAGGAATATGGAAGTGACATGTAGAAAAATTTACTCCAAAGAATCAATACAGGCAATCTCTCTAGTACGACTACATACACTAAATATGAACTAGCACTTACAATCTAGTATTCCTTGGCTCCCTTGGCTTGGGTAAAACATCACACTCACACCTTCAGTTACAGAAAAGAAGGATTCCATGTCCAAGCACATTGGAAAAACTCTAGATTAATCACAGTGAATGCAGTTCTTTGCTACTACATTTCTCAATCTTAGAGCATGCCAAAGTCCATCAGGAACCTCTAAAAGGAGATGCTTTGGTGACCCATTTTCTAGACTTAATAAATCCTGAGACTGGTGTTCTAGGGACCACACTTTGGAAAAGGTAGATACAGGGATGATCGAAGGCATGCATCAAGGAATCAATACAGAAGTCTAGAAGGTATGCACAAAATGCTAACAGGGGTTCTTTCTGGCTATTAAAAATATAGATGACTTTTATGGGTATCTTAGCAGCATTATTATTATTATTATTATTATCATCATCATCATCATCATCATCTGAGATTTCCCCAGAAAATTACATTTCTTTTTATGTAATTTTAAAATAATGAAGCTGTATTGTTATTTTCTTTTAAGATGGCTGGAGAAGGATGGAGGTGGGAAAGAGAGTTCTCATTCTCAAAGTCAGCTGTGTGAATGCCTTGTACACACACCAATGTTAATTATTGCTCTTCTAAAGAAATGAGGCAGATTCCTTGGATGACTTTCCCATGGTTCCTGTTGGCCATCATGGAAAACACTCTGACTTCGATTTGTGCCTAGTCACCAACATCATCAGCAGCAGCAGCAAAGTCACTGAGAGTATTTCTTTTTCATTTTTTTTTAATTAGGGTAAAATTCACCTAACATCAAGTCAACCATTTTACAGCGGCATATATCTCATTCACAGTCGTGTGCAACGATCACTTCCACCTAGTCCCAACTGAGAGGTACCTGATAAGGATGTCCAGCACTGCCTTGAACTATGCTCCATTCCCCAACTTTCTCCAAAAAGAATGGGCCGGGGGCCCACTGAGGTGGGCCGGGGCACCTGGGTGACTCAGTTGGTTAAGCCACTGTCTTCGGCACAGGTCATGATCCTGCAGTCCTGGGATCGAGCCCTGCATTGGGCTCCCAGCTCTGCAGGGAGTCAGCTTCTCTCTCTGACCTCCCCTCTCATGCTCTCTCGCTAACTCACTCTCTCTCTCTCTCTCTCTCTCTCTCTCGGATAAATAAATGAAAGATTTAAAAAAAAAAAAAGAATTGAGGTGGACAGTCAAAGGTATAGATATATGCGATGTGATTTTCTAATCAGGGCCAGGAAAAAAGAAAGGGATAAATATATCAACCATGAGGTTAATACAATGTTTGTGACTAAGAACTTCCTGACAGCCGGGGCAAAAAAATTCCCAAAAATGGGAAACACAGCAATAAATGGCTTTATCAGAAAGGCAAAAGCTCGGGGAGCCTGGGTGGCTCAGTCATTAAGCATCTGCCTTCGGCTTGGGTCACAATCCGGGAGTTCTGGGTTCAAGCCCGGCACTGGGCTCCCTGCTCGGCAGAAAGCCTGCTTCTTTCTCTCATTCTGCCTGCTTGTGTTCCTCTCTTGCTGTGTGTCTCTCTCTCAGATAAATAAGAAAATATTAAAAAAAAAAAAGAAGGAAAAAAAGAAAAGAAAAGAAAAGAAAGGGAGAAGCTTGGTATCACTCAGGAGGGCTTGAGTGTTTTTCTGGAACTTCGCTCTTGAAGAAACTTTTCATGTGTATTTCATGCATAGAACATTAATATATACAACAGGAAATGTCCTTGACCATAATTTTATAATAAATGCACAAGGAAGGATTTTCATGTGGTCGTTTTTTGACAACTATTTACTAGATGAATTAATAAGTAAATTAATAAATGAATAAAAGATAAACCTCTAACAGCTCAGTTGCCTTCCCATCACACAAACTATTCATAAACCTGTTGGGATGATAAAATTAAATGCCCAGTGAAGACGGTAGTCACTGCTAGACCAACCAAGAAATTCTTTTTACATAAATCTAAACAGTACAGAAGATATTAATTATTTTAATCAAATGAAAATATTAGGAAAGTCAAGATTATCTCCTGATAGCACTAACTGTGTAGGAAAACCATAAGTCCTTGAGCTGCTTACAATTTTATGGAGTTTTTAGAATGACATGGTGTCTTGTTCTTCATCCTGATATGCCCACCTTGTTTAAAGATCAGTTTTTAGTTAAAAAAAGATTTTCACGAGTTCCTGGAATATATCTGCTCCCCTTGGAAGTATGAGAGTTAAAACAGTCCCATGGGGACAATGTCACTCTTCACCCTGCCTCATTCCATCCTGTAAAGTTGACTCAGCCCATCCAAAGCTCCAATTCCTCCATCATTCTTATCTTAGACTTTAGGAGGGGAAATTCTGCCATCCGACAGTATTTTTGTGATTTTCCTCGACTCTACCTTCTAGAACAACTACTTCTCCTCTTTTTGTACTTCCCAAATGAGGGAAACATACTAACAGCTCCCAGTGAGAGATGTGCGGGAGAATCACCACAGCAGCCTTGGGAGCCAGTGACCTAGAGTATGTGTCCAAAATATACACACAGATTTCCCAGTGTAGACTTTACCGACTACTTTTTATTTCAAAGTAGTTTTTTTTTCTTTGTAATTTTCTTCCTTCTGTAATTGTTCTAAAATGGATTTGTGGCAAGTTGTCTGTTTTATTTTAATAAGAAGGTTTAAAGTGAGAGAGGCCACAGTGTGGAAGGCTTGCTTGTCTGTGTCCTCAGTGGCTGTGCCACTGGAAGACCCTTTTACCTCTTGCCTGCAAGCCGAGATACACGACCCCACCTCACAGATGTGCTGGGAGGACTAAATGGGATAATGCAGAATTCAGTGGCTCATACACTTATTACTGTATTATTAATATATTAATACTTATTACTGTATTATTAATATAAGAACAAATGGTAGCTATCAACATTAGTGGATATTTTCCATTTTGTACAATAGTAGAAACATTAACACAATGATGGTAAAAAGAAGAAAAATTTGTCTCCCATCCCATTTCCCCCAAAAAATCAAACTATTGTCATTTTCCCATCGCCTCTTCCAATCCTGACCCACATGATCCGTATAGTTACAATCATATTGTAAATGCAATTTTCCATGCTGGGTTTTTTCAGCTAACATTATATAATAAGCATTTTCTGCAATAAACAAATCATTAAATGGTGATTTTCAAAGCCATACATATGCAGAGACAATAGAATTCAGTGACCCTCTCTATAGCATAAGTTGCCTCCTTCATATTTTCTAAATTAAAATCCCTCAAGATGACTGATCCTAGCCCTGGAAGTAACCTCCATTCAGTGTAACAAAACCAATGTCACAAGGAGGCAAGCAAATCAGGGTGCGCTGGATGATGAGGAAGCATTAATCTTTTATAAGCTTGAAAAATGCTGGATCTCTGTTTGCTACAATGTGCAAACGCACCTCTGAATATGAGCGCAAGATGTACCGCCTTTCTAATGTGGGTGCACGGATGGACCGCCAAAACCGAACTAAGAGTATCTAAAGCCTGCGGATCGAGGAAGGTCAGCCCTGGAATGAAGCCTGCTACTTCTCCTTCCCCACGTGCAGAGGTCTGAGCAGGCAGAGGCAGGACAAGAATGGGGCCGAAAGAGAGCAGAGCCCACCTAGGAACACAGATAAAGTGCGATTAGGCAAAAACATCGATTGTGGGGCAGGAAACATACAGGAAGTAGATGGGCAAAATTGGTTGGCCCGGAAAATGGAAAGCCTTGAATTCTGCTAAGGAGATTTTGAATGTCATTGGGTGGATGTTGGAGGGCCCCTGGGGCGTTGTTGAATAAGGAAGTGGGCTGGCCAAGGTGCTCAGTTGGAAAGAGGGGAGAGCAAAATGGTGGTGGTGGAGGAAGAAACAACTCGAACAGGGGTGCAGAAGATAAGGGAGATGGCAGCTGACAGGGACTAGGGGCCATGGTCCAGGCTCTGTTCTGTGCACTCACTAATTCAATTTTTTTTTTAAGATTTTATTTATTTATTTGACAGAGAGAAACACAGCCAGAGAGGGAACACAAGCAGGGGGAGTGAGAGAGGGAGAAGCAGGCTTCCCACCGAGCAGGGAGCCCGATGCGGGGCTCGATCCCAGGTCTCCGGGATCATGACCTGAGCAGAAGGCAGACGCTTAACCAACTGAGCCACCCAGGCACCCCACTAATTCAAGCTTAAAACAATCCTCTGCCTCGGGTCCTATTACCATCATTCCTGTTTTCCGGACCCAAAACAAATGGAGGTCCAGGACGACCGGGTGACTTGGACGACCCACTAAGGCCAGAGGCAATAGGCAGCGACCCCAGCACAAAAGTCCAAGCAGGCCGGCTCCGAGCTCCCGGCCACCCCAGCCCACCTGTGCAGAAGCATGACATGTGTGAGTGGGGCCAGCTGGGTGGCCACCAGGCTGCAAGAGGCACTCCAGAAAGAGGTGACAACACACACAAAGACTCAGAGAGGAAAAATCACATTCTACTTATGAGGACAGCAAAAGCTCCAAGGAAGAAATATCCTGGTGCGGATGGACAGGCCAGAGAAGGATATTTCGACTTCATCAAATCTTGGATTGGCAGTGCGGAGGGGCCAGTGACAATGGCCAGGAAGCTCTGCTCCCCTCCGTGTTCCCTGAGACAGCCGACCCCAGTAACCTGCACAGGAACTTGGTTTCACGCACTTGTTTATAGTTGGGAAGGATTATTTTGGTTGGGGCCGCCTCCATTCCAGCTGCTCTCAATAGAGTCATTCATTCCTCTATCAAACATCTATTGTGCGCCTCTCAATGAAGCACACCAGCCATATAGAGATCAACAAATGGCACGGTGCCTGCAAAAACCCACACCTGAGGTGAACTTCCTTCCCCCCAGCATGCAACAGCCTTGGGCAAAGAGATCTCCCCCTAAGCTACCTCAAACCTCTTTGGCCCTTCTTGGGAAAATCTCATCCCGCCGAGCAGTGAGCCTGCACAAGTTGCTTCCCACTAAAGAAGATCAGGATTTATTCATTTGTCGCTGATAAAATAAACAGCCGGGATACATGATTTCACCCTGAACACAGCTGCCTAGGAAACCCACGATGGGAACTGGTATTTTTCTTGTTATACTCAGAATTCCTCAGCTCAAAGTGTATCCAGGAAGCCAGGCTCTCCTTTCGGGTCCCTGAGCGGCGGGCACTACAGCTGGCTCCCAGCATGAGCTCTACAGATGAAGCTGCTGGGACCCAGGGCCCTCTCGGTCTCAGGGTACCTGTTCTGGGAGAACATGGAAGTTCTGTCAACGGTGGACTCTAATGGGGCAAAGATATACAGTCCGCTGGGTTCCCTGAAGCTGGACCACACACGGGACCACGACTTGAAAACCGTTGCTCTAACCCGGGGTTTTGCTCCAACAGCCCACTATCCCATGTAATGAACATCCTCTAGTCCGTTCGCAAAACCACCATTTGGGTTACACACTAGCTTCCGACTCTTTAGAAGACATCATCACACTGGGGTGAACTTGCACTGAGTGGGGCGCCTGTGGAGAATTGCTGAGCCTCTAGGAGCAGCAAACACTGATGAGAAATTCTCATGGAAATAAAGGTGCATTTCAAAAAGCTGCTGCAGCAAAGATTTGTCTAGCACAGGTCTGCAAAAGGACCTACATCTACTACTTAAGAAAGACTGCTTCTTATGCAATTAAAATGAGTCTTCCATCTGTCTAAAAACCACTTACATAAAGCGCCCCCTTCTCCCTCGCCTCCACAGGTTCTTCATCTGCCGGTCAGGTCAGGCTTCGGGCCAGCACGCACCAAGCCAGCAGCTAATGTGTGCACAGCCACGGAGGGCCCGCTAACTGCTAGGGAGAAAAGCCCCTTGGAGGAGAGCTTGCTTTCAACATACATAGGAGCAGTCCTCCTGTGGGGAGCATGCTTCTCCCACGTCCGTTAGCATATAGCTCCATCTCCACCCCTGCTGGGAGCAGTCTGGAAGAGGGTAACATCTGAAAATATTACATATGTATGTCCGTACACACACTCACCCAGAGCGCGTCCCTGAGCAGAATGGATGAAGAGGTGGCTTTCCTGGAAAAAGCTCAAATCGTCCCTCTCTCTACCTACACACAGACACATGCTCGTTTGTCCCTTTAAAGACAAGGATACTGAGAGGGTTGTTTCCCAAGATGGACTTGCAGACTCCAGGAGAATACTGGTGGCCTGTTTGCCACCCACATACCAGAGGCTCAGGAAGTGGCAAGGCAAACCAGCCCGCCAGGGCGGGAGGGCTCAGCTCCTGGAGAGCTGCTGAGCTCCCCCAGCTTCTCCTGGTGTCCTCAGGCTTCCATTGGGGCAAACAGGGGGGATGAACTCAGTCTGGGCTCTGCACTCACTAGCTAAGTGACCCACCACTCATCTCGCCCTATCCCTCCACACCTCATCTTCCTCCTCTGCATCCTAGGGAGGACACTGTCTGCCTACGAGGCTTGCTGAGGGGGTTGAATGAGATGATGCACCCCAAAAGCTTACTTCTGAGTGGAAGCACACTCTCCCACAAGCTCTCCACAGCATTCGTTTGGCGGGCTCATTGTCTTACCTGCCTAGTTACTGCTTACAAGATTACCACTTCTTTGAAGACAGGATTCACAGCTTATTACTACTCTATTCCAATGGCTAACACCTGGTTGAGGCATGCAGTAGGCACTCTTTAAATATTCATTGAACTCATAATTAAGTTAGACCTCGGGCCCATAGTATACCTTTGATAGTTAATCTTAGGTAACAACTTGGCTGGGCATGACACACAGGTATTTGTTAACATTATTCTGGATCTTTCTGTGGGGGTGTTTTTTGGATGAGATGGAACATTTAAATTTGTGGACTCTGCGTAAAGCTACTTGCCCTCCATAAAGTGGGTGGACCTCCTCTAATCAGTTGACGGCCTTCCAGAACTAAGACTGACCTCCCCTGAGCAAGAAGCAATTCTGCAGCATGCTGACCTTGGACTTGACTGCAACTGTCCCTGAAATCTCCTGCCTACCTGCCCTGCCAAGTCTCCACAATCACATGGAACAGTTCCTTGAAAATAAATTCACTCTCCCTGTATAGATACATCCTGCGGGTTCTGTCTCTCAGGAGAACCCTGAATAACACAGTACCTAATCGGCTAATGGAGAAACTAGCCATGGGAATATGTATGTACCCTCTTCGGCCTGGAAACTTGGTTAATACCAGTTTCATAGCACTTCTGTGAGTTTAAATAGTCATGAATCACACCCATTCAACCCAGTGCTCCCCTTTGATCCTCATATAGCCTTGATGGCTAGAACTCATGAGTGTTCTATTTCAAAAGAAGGGGAAAGTCACATTCAGAGAGGTCAATTAACTTTCCCAAGGTCACACAGTATAGTAGATTGCAAAAATGACCCAAATTCTTCACCTCTTTCTGTTTCTAAACTCTCAGCCATGTAATTTTGTAGGGTTTCATCTACTTCAACACTGGGTACAGCCACGTGACTTGCTTCCGCCAACAAGATGTTACCAAATGTAATGCTTACACAGTGCCTGAATGTCTAATGAGGACATTTAGGTCATCCTAAATGTGAAGATTATTATTTGTTTTTTCTAAATGTGAAGATTATTTAAGATCAACAGAGCTACTTAGCTAACCATCCCTGAAGTCTGAGGGATAAATGCTTTGTGTGCCAGAGAGGTTTGGGTTGGTTTTATTCTGAGGCTTTATTTTCACAATTGCTGGCTGATACACAGAACTAATGAGTCCTCTGACTAAGCCTGTCTAACTCCACAGTCTGTGCCTCCCAAGGCACCAGTGTTAGATGTCTCCTGCGGGCAGATCTCCCAGGTGGGACAGAACTCTTAGAAAGTTAAGAAGAGGTTCCCTTGCAGTTTAGCCATAGAGAACAGCATGCCTTCTGTCACCAGGCTGCCCAAGAGGCAAGTAAAGCACACAGGCAGGCATGCCAAGAAAGGAGGGGTGGCAACACGAAAATGTAACTTTTTTTTAAAGAACTTGATATTTCAAAAAATAGGCATTGAAGTAGTCATCATAACTTTTTCAGAATTCCTTATGCTATTTTATGGCGTAGGTTCTTTTTAATGAGAATTACATCTGAGGAAGTGGGTGTGTCCCAGAATCCGTTGCAGGTTCAGCGCCTTAAAGGGCCTTCGTGCTCCCTGCTCCTTAGGGCTGTGGGGGGCCAAGGTCGGCATTTAGCCTGAGCAGGCAGGGCAGGGCAGGCAGGAAGTAGCACATGAAGCAGCTTGGGGGGCAGGGGGTGGGGGGACACCCAAATGAAGGAGCTGGGCCTCTGCAATCTGTTTCCAACTGCTTGTGTCTATGAATCATCTACATCCACACTCCCTCGCAATCCGCATGTTACATAAATAATGTACAAAATGAGCAAAATCAAGCCACTGCCACAGATGAGTTTGACCTTGGATTGTCACAGTGGGTGGGGCTAGGAGAAAGGGCAGCTTTTTCGAGGTGTGGGCTCTCTCCAGAAGGGTAGGTTTTGCTTGGCTTCTCTATATCACTAATAGCTTTTAAAAAGTCAGTCACCTTCAAGGCCAGAGCTCTGAGGAAACTGTCTTCAATGTCAATTTCTCACCTAGTAAAATCCCTGGAAAGGAAAATAAAAGCAGGCTTAACTTCCAAGAAAAAGGAGCTCAGAGCATTCCCAGAGGATTTGGAATGCTGGTGAGATCCAACTTGGAGGGGAGGGAGGGTGTAGGAGGGGGAGAACCACTAAGTAAATGAGCAAAAGTGTAAGTGCTGAACTCTTATAAAATCTAGGGACACAAAATCTCTATGTGCTTCCTCTCTGCACATTCAAGAGCTGTGCAAAAATGTTACTGCCAGGTGAGACTGCCTGGTGGCCTCCAGAAAGTTTCCCCATACTCTACCTCACTTCCAGGGCAGATCAGCTGAGGAAATGAGCAGGAGAAATTGCCAATGGCCAGCTTTGTTAGCAGGAGGGAAAGGATGAGGAAGAGGAAGGAATGGGAGGGAGAGGGTGGGGAGAACTATTTACAGGACACTTACTTTGTGCCAAGCATTGTCTCATTCAAGCTTTCCAATAACTGTATGAAGTCATTCATACTATTTCCATTATACAGATGAGAAAACTCAGAGAGGCTAGGTAGCATAGCCAAGACCAGGGAGCTGGTGTGTGTCAGAGTGGGGTTTAGAGTCCAAGTTCTCTGACTTAAATTCCATGACCCGAGTCAGGGGCCTATACCAACCCCTAGCAAACAACTCGGTTACCTTGGCCTTGATATATATTTGGATGTTTCCTGTTTGGAGAAACGTAGCTAGAGCTGCAAAGCTGTTAGATCCCTATCAATGGTTTATGCTCAAAACACAACATTGACTTTTGAAGTGAACTTTGTATTTAACAAAGTCTTTCTTAGCATGCTTTGAATGAATACCAATATTTTGTTGGAAGAGGCCTCCTTCTCCATCATGGAAATGCCGTTCACTTACATGCTCCTTTATTCATTCATCATTCATTCCTTCACTTAGAAATATTTATTGATGACCTATTAAGTACCAGACACACTGCTGATTCCTAGGGCTTAGCAGATGAGGTTCCTGCCCTGAAGGAGCTCACAGTCTGTATCCAGGGTTGTTCAAAATGAGGCACCCAGAATTCCATCTATTAGTCAAACTTC
Organism: Spilogale gracilis; assembly: GCA_004023965.1. NCBI lineage: Eukaryota > Metazoa > Chordata > Mammalia > Carnivora > Mephitidae > Spilogale > Spilogale gracilis. The sequence continues at coordinate 299,559 of PITA01000167.1, forward strand.
AGGTGTCAAAAACAGAATCTCAGCAAAAGAAGAGAATGAATAGATTCTCTTAAGAACTCAGTGTAGGGACGCCTGGGTGGCTCAGTTGGTTAAGCGACTGCCTTCGGCTCAGGTCATGATCCCGGAGACCCAGGATCGAGTCCCACATCGGGCTCCCTGCTCGGCGGGAAGCCTGCTTCTCCCTCTCTCACTCCCCCTGCTTGTGTTCCCTCTCTCGCTGTGTTTCTCGCTATCAAATAAATAAAATCTTTAAAAAAAAAAAAAAGAACTCAGTGTAGCTGCCACTAAATGACCAAATGATTATCAAACCTCTGACCTAGTCATCTGTATTAGAAACAAAAAACAAACCCAAAAAAAGCAAAAAACAAAAAAATCCCCACATTGTGCTCACAACTCCCTGCTTCCTCATTTGATTCCACCAGTATAGTACACGCCTAAAATAAAACAAAAAGAGTCAAACATTTTAGCTTTCCAAAACTGGACCAAAGCCAGTACACTGGGCTTCTGCTGTAGAATAACTAAGACCCTTTCTGTAAATCTATAAATAAATTCCAGCAGATGCTTGGACTCAAAGAGTCCAAGTGGAAAGCCAACCCTCTAGTCCGCAGAATCTACATGCTGCCTTCTTTCCTGACCTCTCTCCAGCTTTAGAAAGCTGTGCTTTGGGAAGCTATTAGTGCAGAAAACAGTATTTTCAAAATGATGAGTTACCCCAGAAAACTCTGCAAAAATACGTAGCCCCATAGAGAAGCGAGCGAGCACTATGTCCCAGTTCCAAGAAGTCTCTTCTACCCTGAGGTTCCAAGAGAAGCTGGGAGTGAGAGCCACAGGCCTCTTTAAGATGCTCTGATGAGCTCTCCCATGAGTTACTCCATCTCTACCCTTAACCAATCAGAATGCCAAGTCACAAACTGTGTCTGCCCCGCCCTACTGCAGGATTAAAAAAGGACATTGAGTTGTCAGTTTCTAACTCTGGTTTTGCAACATCACTGGAAGGACCAGATAGCTAAAGGGTGGCACATAATTTTCAAAACAAATTAGCCTCAATCCATTTCATGTGAAAAAGGTAAGGAGCCAACGACCTTTTTAGTAAGAGCACAAAGAGACCCAATAATGAGAGTAGTAAAAATAATGATGAGACTAAACTGGAACCTAAGCTTCTTAAGAACAGAGACTTTGGCTATCTTGTTGCCTGCTGAATCCATGGTGCTTGAACATTTGGGCGCTGAATCTATGGAATGAATGGATGGACAGGCGTACAAATAATGAGTGTTTGCCACATCCCAGATTCTGTGTTAAATACTTCATCCTCGTTATCTCATGTAAACCTCTTGACCTGACAACTGGGAACCTATATGATCCTCACTCTGTTATGAGAAAACTGAGATTCAGAACATTCGCATCGTTCTCCGGGGTTAGCTAGCTATAACACAGACTCAGGTTCTACAGAGCCTGAAACTTACACAGTTTGAGGATACCTGATTTAAGGAAAGGAACACAAAATTTCAACTATAAATTTAGGTATATGAGATTATTTATTTAGGATGAGGAAAGATATTGCAAGAAATCACAAATGTAAAAAGTATTACCAGTAACATGAAATCTGGAAAAACACTAGTAATTTTTATCATTTGCCTAACAAACCTCTATCATATTTCCCCCATTTGTTGACTGTATATTTTTTCTATAAAGAGAAAAGACGATTTATCTCTCCTGTATTGTGATTCAGAATTTGCTTTTTTTATCGATAGATGAGGAAATATCTTTTAGCTTCATGATTCATTACAGATGATAGCAGGGAATTCCTTAGGGCTGTCATCAAATTTGGGTAACAGCTCTACTGAGTCTCTTTCATATCTGAGCCATAAAGATTTCAGGGCACTTTAAGTTTCCTTGTCAATGACCAATCTTAAATCAACACCAATGAGTTGCTGTCAGTAGACAATATCACTTTAATGATGTATGTATACATTTTACGTTATCTTTGTTCTGTGTCAAATCAGCAAATAATTTAAATATTTGTCCAATATGCTTATATGATTCACTCCTTTTCATTAACTGAATTATCAACATTCCATGTGCTTCTCCATTATTACTAGTTGGTATTTCTTTTTTTGCTAAATGAATGAATAAGATTTATTTTTCCATTACTGAGTTCATTTGATATGTTCTGAAATTTTTTGTTATAATTTGCTGCTCAGTATCCACCTCTCCTCCAGGGAGGGAGGCACTCTAAACTTGCACTATTAGCAGCTCCTGGTAAACTGGCCTCCCAGCTCAGCTATTGGGTGGGGAAGCCCTGATCCAAAATTGATTGGCTCTAGGCCCTGAGCACCTGACCTCCACTCCAAGTACTGCCTACCTAAGAAATTAACAAAATGCAGAGTACAACTCCAATTAAGTTAGGCATTCTCCTCTAGCAAAGGTCTTCCATAAGGTTTCCAAAAGAATACCCAAGATGCTTTCTGTAAGGTCACGTACATAATAAAATTTTCACAGAAGCCTTGAGTTCGAAAGGGCTAAGCTAAAAATCAGGTGAAGAGCCCTCACACAAATTCAAAATCATTGAATGCCTACATATAAATAGAGAAAGGAAGTAGGAACTAACTGTGCATTTTTTTGTGTTCTCAGTTAGAGGAGTTCAGCTTGGAGGGCTTGCTGGTCAACCAGGGCCACAGCCAGCCCTTCCTTTGCCCAGGTGGTTCCTGCTTCTAGACACCCACACACCCCTGTAACCAAACTCAGCCCTGGGGAGTGTGATTCCCCAGCCCTCGGGAAAGAGCAAACCTTCTATTCAGTGTTGGAATTAGGGACACATCTGTTCTCCTCCCACAGGGCACAGTAGGATCCCTACTCCCTTCAAAGGTCTGTGTGCGTGAGTGTGTGTGTGTGTGTGTGTGTGTGTGTGTGTAAGTGTGTTTCTGTGTCTCTTTAAATTTTACATATTCCCTGGGAATCATTAACAAATATAAGTAATTTTAAAAAGTGGCTTACAGATGAAACCTCCATTTCTTCCTCCTACAAATTATTAAAGATCTAAATGGAGTATGAATTCTCCATCTCCAAGTCACCAAAACATGCATTCCATGAGAAATTTTCTCATTATAAAATTCTACAGCTCAATTTTAAAAATCATATTCTTAAAATAAGAACTCCACCTACTCACGCCACTAGAGAATTTACTGTTGATAAAGCACACATAAGTATGTGTCTACTCTCAATAAATTCACAATCTAGAAAAGGAGTGATGTCATGGACACAAATACCAGTAACACCATGTAGGAAGTGAGGAATGGCCACAGAGTCGAACTGACACAGAGTTGTGGGGGTTCAGATGAAACATATTTCCAAAGAGGGAATACCAGAGGCATTTAAAGCAGTATCAATCATGTAAATCAGAATTGTACTTAAAAAAGAAAAACTCAACTAATCCAGTTCGGAGAACTTGAAAATATCTTAGAAAATGGAAATTTAAAAAAGGAAAGATGACAAACACCTTCCTTTCTCTCCCCTTCTGTGGGTGATTTTTACACAAAAATCGATATTGTATTTATTCTGTGTAATTGTGCTTCACTAATCAGAGATCCTGTTCCATCATCCTCTCGATTATCTTGTTTTCCTGCCTCATTTGCTTTCTGCTTCCAAACTCTGGCAATATTATCCTACAACATTATCACAAAGTAGATTTTAACCGAATTTGCAATTTGAAATCATTGATTTTTCTAAGTTTAAACAAACAGAAGCAACTGCCAGATATTTCATAAGGAAAATCTTTTGAAACAGACTACTAGACTGTTTCTTCATGGAATTCCAGTCTGGAAGGAGAAATGCCAAAGGTTTAGAATTGAGAATTTGTAAAATGAATGTGAAAAATGAGCAAGAACCAAAGGGGCATGAGTAGAGAATTCTCCCGTAGCAGAGGGAATGTGAGACGACCTTCTCTGATTATGAGTGTGCAGAAAAACTTTTCCATGAGACACTGCAAAGCTGTTCACATGTCGTGCCACCACTCTTGGTGGTAACTTGCTCTTAAGTCCATTGCATGAGGAGGCTATGAGAAGATGTGGGAACCGGAGTGCCTGGGTGGCTCAGTTCATTAAGCAACCAATTCTTGGTTTTGGGTCAGATCATGATTTTGGGGTCCTGAGATCAAGGCCTAAGTTGGGCTTTGCACTCAGCAGAGTCTGCTTGAGATTCTCTCTCCCTCTGCCCTTCCCACTTGTGCTCACGTGCTCTCTCTCTCTTCCTCTCTCTCTCTCTCAAAAAAATAAATAAATCTTAAAAGAAGGTGGAAGAGGAGGAGGAGGAGGAGGAGGAGGAGGAGGAGGAGGAGGAGATGATTGGGGCAAAAGACACAATTTCTAGAACCTGGGAGAAGTTGAACTCTGATGGCACTAGAGGGCTCCCTACCTCAGCAGGGATGGGGTTGGCATCAAGGTCTACAACTGCAGAGGCACCAACAGGGATGTGAGAAACTGGAGGCAGCGCAGCAGGAAAGAGCAATTAGGTAAAACCTCAACAGCAACATCAAAAATCCAGTGTAGAAGGACAGGGAGCAGCGGAATGCGGCAGGCAGAAAGCTGTAATAACAGCTTGAAGAAAGTTCCAGAAACCTGGGAAAGGAAGGAAAGGACAGGGCTTGAGGGCGTTGGGTTCCAGAGAAGACTGTGGATGAGGATTCAAAGCCAGAGACTGTTGCCATGGCCACCACACCCCACACTCACTGGCTGCTCTTCCTCTTGAGGAAAGAAGAGCCTTCAAGGTAGCCTGAGCTTCCCCAGGCACCTTGGAAGTCATATTAATAGGTCCCCAAATTCGCTGGCCCTTGTCCCACACAAAGGCTTACCCAGTGACTTCTGAGACATCCTGAGGTGTCTTGTTTGAATCATAAACAGCCCTTTAGAGTCCTGCTTGGGCCCCAGGTGATGTCAACTCTCTGCAAACACTCATGCCTCCTATTGCCACTGCCCACCCGCCATGGGAATGTCATGTTCCCCCAGGTGCTCACTGAGACAGTCCCACAGGGACACTCCTGCAGGGGCCAAGGCAAGCTAGTTTTGCTGGAGTTTTCACCACAGCAAAGCAGCTCTCTGTGACACCCCTCTGTCCCATTCTGCACTGTCCTCAGTCTCCTGGGCCCTGAAGGGACCTGCTTGTGCTGCCACAGGCCACCATCCTGATGAAAACCGCTGCTTGTCTTGGCCCTGCAGTCCTCTCAAAGGGCTCAGATGAGGCCCATGGGAGGACTCACATCTGACACATACAACATGCTGTTCTCCTGTCCTCCCCATTCCCATCTCTTCCCAGCTGTACAACTTCCTCTCTGAGCAAGTCCACCTTGCCTATGTAAATTAACTTCCTCAGAGAAATACAGGCTGGCCACCTGCCCTACTAACTCATCAGATACACCCTGAAAGGTCAGCCTGGACTCCTGCTCCTCAGGTAGCCACCGCCACTGTGAGGCTAGGCATTTTGATAAGATACAAGGAACAGGGGCAAAAGGCCAAAGTGGTTCAGAGGGCCCCTCTCTGAAACACAGAGAGGGAACATGACCTCTAGAATGTTTCCAAGAGCTCTTACCCCATATACCCCCAAGCAGCCAGAGCTAGAGATGCGGGGCATAGAGTCAGAATGAATTGAACCAACTCTACTGCTTGGACATTCTAAAAAGATGCAAGGGCCACAGAGCAAACTGTGTTAGGGCCAGGGTAGTTTTTTTCAATTCTAGATTTACTAATAAATTTTTGGGTCAACCCACCCACTTCTCACACAAATGTGCATTATATGAGCTTCCTGGAGAGTAAACAAAAGCCCCAGATGAGTGAATTTCAGACATGAAATTATTAAAGCTATTTTGCTTGTAAATTCAGGGAACCTGCCAGGCCCAGATGGAAAATTGGTAATTGATATTTATGAGCAACACTTTCCACAGCTGGGAAAACCTGGCTGGCTCATGGCAGGTCACCCACTCCAGCAGGCCTCACTACCACACACCTTCAGTGCCCATCTTGGTGGTAAGAGCCCCACAAATGGTTTTCCTGAGTCCTTTGGCTGTTGCTCATTCATCGGAAGCCTGTATCGACTCAGGGTCCTGAGCAGCTGACCATGCATTCCTGTTCCACTCCACTCACCCAGATTCTGTTGATGCTTGTCAAAATCTTAATTCACAGGAACACCCTGCACCAGATTCTTTGGAGTTCTCAGAGATCTGGGATGGAGAGTCAGCTCTGCTGCCAAGACCTCAGAAATAGCACAGAGTGAGATCTGCCAGCTTGTGGCTTTAAAAAAATCCGTTCACCTTTCTCAAGAGAAATTAGTGCATAGCAAATGAAAATCACTAATGTTCCTATTCATCTGGCATATTATTCCCCTTGGATGTGAAATGGCTCTTCTGAAGGTTGCATCTAATAGATAGCTTGACCTCTGACGTGCAAACTCGGGAGCTGCTCACCAAGTCAGGTCATTGGCAGCAAGGGACAGGGAGAGCAGGGAGGTGCTGGTGGAACTGCAGCCCTGGATCCAGGCCCACCACTATCAGCACAAGTTCCTCCTGTCCCTGGGCCTCAGTTTCCCCAGGTCCATAGCATCAACAAAAACTCCTGGCCCACCTCTCCCCACCCACCCCCCTCCCCCAGATATCAAGATCCTAGTGTGTCTAAGAGATCCAAACCATTTGAATTCTTAAAAGTCAAAGAAGGGATCAAATGTGGGACTGATCACTAGCTCAATGACTTGCTAGCTTTGTGGCCTCAGATGACACCTATTAATAAATCTGGAGTTGATTTGGGGGACAGAAAGAGGAGAGAGGCTATTCTAGGACATACAAGGCTGGCCTCACAGAGCAAAGAAGGCCAGGGAGGTCCTGTTAGAGTTCAGCTACCCTAATACTTAAAAATGTGAACCACCAAGCAGAAAAAGTAAGAGATGATTATTTGCATTGTAAAGGAATTCTTAGTACCAGAGAGATCATCAAGCACCAATACACATAAACTTGTTCCTGGGCAAAATGGGAACACATCTGTTGATGGTCTCCATCACTATGAGCTAACAATGGGGCTAAGTGCTTTCACACCAATTATTCCCCTACATCCTCCTGCTTACCTGAAGTCACATGACCTGCCTGAGGTTCCAGAAGTGTTAAGCCCTAGAAAAATTTCAACTCAGGGTGTTTGACTTCCAGGTTTCAAGGTTCCTGTCTTTCTTGCCATCTCACACCCTGCTCAGGAACAGGGAGGCTCAATTTGAATTAATAAATATTTAGGGGGGTCATCTGTGAACTATTTCCCTGAAATCAGGTATAATGTAGGTTAAAGGAAAAATAGCATTCTAGGGGCGCCTGGGTGGCTCATTCGTTAAGCATCTGCCTTCAGCTCAGGTCATGAATCCCACGATCAAGCCCTGCATCCGCATTGGGCTCCCTACTCGGCAGGAAGCTGCCTCTCCGTCTCTTACTTCCCCTGCTTGTGTTCCTTCCCTCTCTAACTGTGTTTCTCTCTGTCAAGTAAATAAATAAAATCTTTTTTAAAAAATAGCATTCTAGTAAAACAAATTTGTCATTTACATTTCAGGCCTCAGAAATGTGACTACGGCACAACAGGAGGTTCACCTGTACTGCTTTACTGTGGAGACACCCTTGGATTTTGGCCCTTGGGTAGTCGGTACAAGACTCTGGGGTCAGGAACAAGGGGGAGGATAACCTCTTCTCCGACTGCCTATCTTACCACGCCTGGCTGTTGGCACTTAGACCTTAAATCCAAATCCAACACAGATAATTTTCCCTAAGAGAATAAAAAACATTGTATTTGAGTGTTAGCACTTATACCAAAGGGGAAGCCTTGTAAGAAAACAGAAACACATTTGGGTGCATAAAGCTTACATTTTTGACATGGCAAGAGCACTATAAATGAAGTTAAAAGAAAGCGACAATTTAGAAAAACATCAGAACATATGATAATCATCAAATAAATATGGAAAGAACCCTTTTAAATTATTTTTTAAATGAGTGTCACAATTTTTTTAAAAAAATGGGCAAAGGATCTCAACAGGCAATCAGTGAGTCATCAAAAAAGTACAAATTAATACTTTTTTTACTTGTTAGATCAGTTGATAAGACAACAGGGCAAGAGGAAAATGGTGAAAATATAGGGAAGTTGACCCTTTCCTATGCTGCTAATTACATTGGATTGGCACATTTCAGAGTAGTGATGTGTATTAAAACAGGTGACGTTTCTACTACTTTGGATGTTTGGTTTTTCAATAGGCATCCATCACTTGTGCAACAATTTAAAAAACAGAAAATATTTTAAAATTATGTGCTCACCCTTGACCTGGAACGAATATTTTCTTAACATAAATTCTAATAGTCACAGAAGCATGAAAACATTTAGCTAGAGGGCATACAAGAGAGCAGTGATTGCAAAGCTGCGAACTGGTGTTGCAGAAACCACTAGTTGCTACACCTTTTATTTTTTCCTTTTTGCAGAACTCTTTGACTCCCCCCTCACAGTCTTACCTGTAGCTGAATCTGCCCAACTGTGACAAAGTAGAAGTGTTAGGTGGGACTTCTGGGGAGGCTATTTAAAGTCTGGGGAGGCGCCCTTTGGAGCATGCCTTCCTTTTCTTCTCTGTGCTACTTAGAACTTGGCAGTCATTTTGGGCCAAAAAGTGACCCTAAGGATGGAAACTGTCCAGAAAAATGATAGGGTGAAAAGGGGAAAGAAGCCTGAGTCTTTGGGTGGCTGCCATATAGGACTACCACTAGACTATTTTGCATTAAGAACAAACAAACGAGGGGCGCCTGGGTGGCTCAGTTGGTTAAGCGACTGCCTTTGGCTCAGGTCATGATCCCGGACTCCAGGGATCAAGCCCCACATCGGGCTCCCTGCTCTGCAGGAAGCCTGCCTCTCTCACTCCCCCTGCTTGTGTTCCCTCTCTGGATGTGTTTCTCTGTGTCAAATAAATAAATAAAACTTAAAAAAAAAAAAAGAAGAGGAAACAAATGTCCACCTTGTTTAAGCCTCTGCTGTTTGGAGTTTTCTATAAATGAAGCTGAGCTGACTTTCTAGCTTGTACATGGGATTAACAACCTAAAAGTCCACAGTGGGAAAACTGGTTCAGTAACATACGTGTAATTCACACAGTAAAACCTAAGTCGCCATTGGTAATGATACTCTACACACAGAGATTCACAATATATTGGTATTAGATAAAGGCAGGTTTCAAAGCTCTGTGCACAGTATAATCTCATTTTTATAGAAGATGAAAATTGATCTTCATGTCCTGGAGAAAGTCTGGAGAGTTCGACACCAAGGTGTAACAGTAGTTATCTAGAAGTGGTTGAATTACTTATAGGTAAGTATCAGCAGGCATCCTCAGCCTATGTTTTTTATGCAGGATATCTAATTAGTTTCATATCATGAACAGCTATTACGCATCTGAACTGTGTGAGACACTAAGTACCACCTAAACACCTATTCACTTCCAGCTGAGCGGGGAGAAACAGAAAGGAATAGTTAGCCATCCCTGAAGGCAGTCCCGCCATGTGGCACATGGGGAGCCTGGACAGAGCTAGGGAGACATTTAGGAGGCTGTATTCACCCTCGCAGACCATTAGGGAATGGCTAACTAAATTAAAGCTCAACTCCACAAAACAATTCCTTTAAAGACCTGAAGGGTTAAATACAAAGGCATATTATTTTCCAGGGGCCATATGTGTCTCAAGCAAAGGAAGGAGCCTGCAGAGCTGTTTCCAAATGTTCAAAGGACAAGTTTCCAGGTCTACAGCTGGGCTTTATTAGGGAGCTACAGTCAAAATCCATAAGAATTTGGCGTGAACTTATTCGAGAAAATGTTAACGTGCATGGAAAGCAGATTTAATATGCACAGAAAGAGGCGACTGATGATCCACTTTATAGACACAGAAATTCAACAGTCTAATAGATGTATTAAAAGCTTTCTGTGGGTTTTCCCTAATTTGGTAGGCATCTCTTCTTCTGTCACTCCAGAGGTCCATTTCCTGATATGGGAGCAAAGGAGGACTCCGTTCAGCAGAAGGGGGCCGTCTGCAAGCCCCGGGATTAGCCTGACACCTCAGCAACGCCATGATGAAAGGCTATCTCAGGGGCTTCTGTCACAAGCCTCCTATTTTTAGGAGTTCATAGTTTCCGCTCTAACCTCTCCTTTTCCTAAACTGCAGCAAAGGAGCCGGCAGCCTGAGCATGCAGGCAGCTCTCTGTTCTGCTCCCAGTCATTTCTCAGTTACTTGAGCATCAGGAAAGAGCACTGGGGTTTCAAATAGCTTTATGGTCCCACCTGGCATCAAGAAAGAAAGGAAGGAAGGAAGGAAGGAAGGAAGGAAGGAAGGAAGGAAGGAAGGAAGGAAGGAGGGAGGGATGGATGGATGAAGGAAGGAAAAAAGGAAGAAGGGAGGGAGGGAGGGAGGGAGGGAGGAAGGAAACTCATTTAACTTAACAAGCCACAGTTCTCAAACACCTGGTTCTTTATTGACATTCTGTCTTAAAAAGTTCTTCCAAAACAAGAACAAATTCCTAGTTATCATTCAACCATTCCTCGGTGTGTGTGGTGGGAAATGCTTGCCACCCATGTGTTTGGGCTTCCGGTATGGAACTCCAGAGCTGAAAATACTAATAATGTAACCACCACTACCGGCACCTCCGCATCTACTGAGTGCTCATACTTTGTACTAAGTACTGGCTGCATAATTCACCTCCTACCCACCTCCTGAGCCAGGCAACATCATCTCCATTTTAAAATGAGTGAGAAAACAAAGATTCAGAGACACCAAGTCCCTTGCCCAATTCATACAGGTAGGAGGCAGGTCTGTGATTCACACCTATGTCTGCTTGACTCTTTCCATCCTGCCAGAACTTTTTTTATTGCAGTAAAAATATACATAACGAGAAGTTTAGCATTTTAACCATTTTTAAGTATACAATTCAGTATCTTCAAGTCCACTCACCATATGTATAACTATCACCACTATCTATTTTCAAAACTTGTTTAAGACTGAAAATGGAAACTCTATAACCCAATGACTCCCTAGTCCCTCTTCCCTAGCACCTGATAACCTCTATTCTACTTTCTGTCTCTATGGATTTGCCTATTTTGGATACCTCATAAAAGCAGAATTATACAATATTTTCCTTTTGTGACTGGCTTCTTTCACTTAGAGTAATGCCTTCAAGGTTCATCCAGGTAGTAGTAGCGTGTGTCAGAACTTCATCCCTGTCTAAGGCGAGATAATCTTACATTGCATATATAGATCATACTTTGTTTATCCACTTGTCCCTCAGTGGACATTTGGGTTTTTCCACCTTTGGCCACTATGAATAACACTTCAACAAACATTGGTACACAAATATCTGAGTTCCTATTCTCAGTTCTTTTGGATCTATACTTAGGAGTGGAACTGCTGGGTCATATGGTAATTCTGTGTTTGACCTCAGGAGAAATCTAGACCTTCTATGTATGTGAAGTATGGCCCCAAATTTATATAAATGTAAATATAGACAACACACACACACGCACAGACACTCACAATCTAGTATTGAATCAGTATGGAAAGAAGAGGCCCTTCGAATCAGACAGACCTAGGTTAAACCCGGCCTGCAGCACTTACTAGATCTTAGGTAAGTCACTTCATCTCTCTGAGCTCCAATTTCTTCATCTGTAAAATGGGAATAATAAAATCCATCATGAGGATGTGAAGATTTGATTACAAATGGGTACAATGACAAGCATGTGCCTGGACAGGATGGGCCATGGTTAAGTAGTAACTATTCTCTCAGTTTTCTAAAACAACAGAAGACTGTATTTTAAATATGTAAGATAGAATGTTTCTTTACATCCAGTTTATAAGTGAGGAGCAAAAACAATGCAACACCGGGACAAGTCTGGGGACTTTGAATGCCTTGAGGAGAGCTGGATCCATAGTCTACCAGTTCCTGCCCAGAGCGGCAGAGAGTGGGACAGACACACTTGGCTGGCCATCATTAGCTCTCCCTTGTGCCTTTCCAGCGTCCAAGAGATTGTGAATCAATCAACGTCACTATTCAATAAAGCTCCCTGACTGCACGGGGCTCACAGCACTAAACAACTAAATCCAATTTACCTGGAATACAAAGACATGTCACACCTCACCAGATGAGAATAAAAGCCCTTTAAACACAGACATTATTTTTTATATACCTATGGGTCCAAATGGGTTGGAGCCAGCGAAACCACTGACATCCTGGCAGCATAAATGGAATCCATCTGGCAAACAATCCTCTTCTCGCCCCCCACCCACAGCCTCACTGAAGACCAGGGCAGCTCACGGCTCTGAGTTCTGCCCTTGAAGAGAGGGCCAGCCAGTGTCCAAGAGCAGCGATAACTTGCGCCCAGAGGGCACTTCCAGAAATGTAACTTGATGAGGGTGATTAACTCCTCTGATCAATTTTGCTTTAGGTTCATATGCATTTAATGACTTTTTATTCCATTTAATAATGATAGGGCTGCTTTGCACCAGCACTTGTTCCTCAATGTCAATTTTGCAATTTTTGTCTTGCTTTTGCCAGTTGGCTGTGACCTTCCTAAATGACAGCCATGGAGGGGTCTTCGCTCTTTTGGGGTAAAACATGAATACATGTTGAGAGATGAAAAATTTCCTGATGATATGCAATTCAAGATTGTCCAATCTGCTAAGTACAGCCACAGATAGAAGCCATCTGTGAAGAGTATCATTCTCACCTCAAATCCAGAGGGCTGCTTGGTATTATTTACATTTGAAATGACAGCCCTAATCAGACCTCCTCGGATGGGTGAACTGCTCCAGGAGCTGCCTCCATTTTCAGAATCCCTGTCTTGGCTTCTCCACCATCAGTGAGGCCAAGAGAGAAATAAGGGTATGCTACCAGAAGCTGGATGTCCATGTTCGGGATAACACAAGGAAGTTCAGAGTGCCCTGTTTTGTCTTTGCTTCCTCCCTCCAAGTCTAAAGATGTAGACTGACATTTAGAGCATGTGAGTACTACTTCAACCTCCATCTGTAAGCGGAAAATAGTTCATTAAATAAATGTCTGTCGGTAGTACAGCTTGAACATAAAGTCTGGTGCTTTATTCGGCCCTGAAGTTCCCTAAAATGATAATGAGCTGGTTTGTGAGCTCCCTCATTATGTTAATCCAGATTCCTTCAGGAGCAACCAGGATAAAAGCTGGGGCTGACAGAACCTATTGGTGGATGAACAGAACTCCCTGCCCTCTCATGTCTATGGTGCATGTTGGTGTGACCGAAATGCTTTGTTCCTAATCTTTTGAGCTGTTCCTTCATTAGAAATGTAAAGCTTGCCCCATCTTAATTTGGCTAGAAACAGCATGCAGATCATTTGTATTTTAGGAAGGGCAACGAGCACCCAGGAATGTGACCGAAATATTATTGCGGGACTGATTAGAGACGTTACAAAGCCGCCTGTGTCTGCTTTGGACAATTGTAATAGGGTGATTGCTGTCTTGATGGCTGCACCCGCAGCTCGTGAGCATGAAGAAGAGGATCAGAGCACTTAGAGCACCTGAATTACAATTTCGCTACCCAGAGGATTTCACTCCTCAAGGTTTTTAAGGGCAATGCCAAGTAAAAACTGCTATGTGGGGGGAGGTTTTAAACTCTGAAGACTTTCAAAGAGAATTACATTTTTAAGTTCCTCGATTTGAGGGCTGCATTCTTTAAGGATGTGCATGCCGAACTATCATTTGAGATCTTTTCATTCATTCGCTCAACAAATATTATTTCACTTCAAAAACTGTGTACACTTCAAATGCACCAGCACCATATTGGGTGCCAAGATTGAGATAATAAGATAATCACATCCTCGGGGGCACCTGGGTGGCTCAGTTGGTTAAGCCACTGCCTTTAGCTCAGGTTATAATCCTGGAGTCCTGGGATCGAGTCCCCCATCGGACTCCCAGCTCCATGGGGAGTCAGCTTTTCCCTCTGACCTTCTCCCCTCTCATGCTCTCTCTCACTCACTCACTCTCTCTCAAATAAGTAAATAAATAAAATAAAATTTTAAAAAATGATAATCACATCCTCTATCTACAGAGCACTTACAGTTTTGTAGATGAGAAATATATAGTAGAGATTCACAAATATTGTGACGGAGATGTGACAGATACGATGAGGCACATAAAACTCACTAACCCAAAGTGGGCTCTGAGAGACAGCGGTCAGGGAGGGGTGGCCAGGGAAAGCTTCCTGAAAAGGGTGAAAGCTGATCTAATTCTTGCAGGAAGAGCAGGATAGGCTTTGGGGTCTACAGTGCTGCCAAGCACAACTTGGAGGACAAGGATGTAATTCCTATGAGTCACAAATGGGAGAAGGGGAGACACAGCACTGAAGAGGCAGTCTTCCTAGACCTCTGGCCATCTTGGGAAGAGTTGGCCTGCATCATGAAGGCTCAGGAGACTCAGTGATAAGATTTGCATTTGGGAGAGAAGACCCTGGCTGAGATGGGGAGAATAGTGAAAGCCAGTATCTGAGTCTCTAGGCAGCCACACTAGATGCTACCAAGTCCACGGAATAACATTTTCCCTTATACCTTAGGAGAGCCCCCCTGGGAGGCTTACTTCAGTCTAACATGAATGGCAGTTCAATTTTCTAGTTCACAGACTATTTGTGATAGAGAGGAGGAAGGGGGAAGGGTCACACCTTAGCCGTAGTAACAATCCCAGCGGCCATTTCTGGAGAGGTGACCTTGTGCCGAGTGCCATGTCCGGTTCTCCAGTCCCCACTACAATCACATGGGGTAGGCAGGATTACTCATCCCATCAGACAGATGAAGAAAGTGAATTTCTGAAGGTGAAGTGATCCGGCCAAATTCACACAAGTGGTAAGTGGTCTCGGTGGGGCTAGGCACCGGGGTCTTTGAGAGCCAGCAGCTGCATCCTCAACCAATATGTTCCTGGGCCGAAGGGAAGGCACCACCAGTGACTGGAGCACAGTGCAAAGCAGACACCAATATTTAGAAAGACACCAGGTACTGGGGAAAGGCAGCCAACTGAACACACCTAATTTTGCTTCCTTCCTAATCCCCACTAAAATTATCATGAAAAGAATTCCTACCTGGATCTGAGGACAGGAGAGGAGGCAATAATGTGTGACTTGGGAAGCTAGAAGGGCAGGTCACTTAGCAGCCGGGAGATTGCGAATTCCCACGTCAGCAGAGAACTAAGTCCCTTAACATGGAGAATCCCCATCTGGACAGAGCTTTCCAGCAGGTCCAACATTCAAATAATCACATTGCCAGCAAGAGAAAACAAAGGACAGAAAATGAAAGAAATCATTCGAGAACGTTT
The DNA here is from genome assembly GCA_004023965.1 of Spilogale gracilis. Lineage (NCBI taxonomy): Eukaryota > Metazoa > Chordata > Mammalia > Carnivora > Mephitidae > Spilogale > Spilogale gracilis. The sequence goes on from PITA01000167.1 coordinate 314,907, forward strand.
TCTAGCACTAAAAGGGTTCACCAAGGTCCCATCATAATGAACACACGTAAATCTACACTGTGTGTGAAGTATCTTACAGACTTCCGTGAATAAAAACAGGGCGTATCAAAAGGTTCTGCGAGCAGCATGGTTTTAGGCCACTCTACAGCAACGCTGGGAACTGGAAGACAAGAAAGCTTTTCTGAAAAAAAGAGAGTTCCACCTAAGAATTCCATACTCAGCCAAATGAAGTCTGGAAGAGTAAAATAGGAACATTCTCAGTCTTTGACATTTGAGGTCTCAAATTTATTTTCCACACACCCTTTTTCAGGAAGCTATGGGAGGATATGCTCCATAAAAACAAGGGAGTAAATAAAAAAAAACAAAAACAAAAACAAAAACAAAAAAAACAAGGGAGTAAATCAAGAATGAGGAAGGCATGGGAACCAGAATAAAATGGATGCCTGAGGCTTAAGGGGGAGAACTGAGACCCGTGAACCGCTGCATACCTGCTATACAGAAGGCAGTCAGTCCATAGTGGCATGTCAGAGGCCTGAAGAGGCTCCTTCGAGAAGGCAAAACTGACAGAATGCTCAGTGTGCTTAAATATGATAATAGATCTTTTAATCCACACAAAGCATGGTGGGTGGACTGGTATGATCTGTGAACTGTTCCAGAAATGTATTTTTGTTGTTGATGTATTTTATAGAAGTATCTATCTGCATCAGATTAGAAATTAAAAAAAAAAAAAAAAAAAAAAAGCTAGTCCTTCATCACAGATAGTTTGAGAAGCACTAATTTAGACAATGGGTTGAATCAGAAATAAATACACAGAAAACTGAAGCAAATTATAAAAAAAGACAATTATTGACTTGAAAGAAAACAAAATTGCATAGGAAAGGAAAAGCAATTATTGTTTTCTCCATGGTTGAGCCGTGAATAGCATATAGAGTCACAATAATGTAAACACTGAATGTTGATTTAGCTGAAATTATGATAAATGATCTTTGGAGGATGGGAACTGAACATGTGTGGTAGGAATGGGAAAAAGCAAGAGTTAAAGCACATCTTCCATCGTGGGAAGTCAGTAGAGAAAGCCAAAAAAAGAAAAATAAGAAGCACACAACCATGTTATTTACAGATCTAGAAGGAAACTTTTAAGTCAGCTAAAACTTTTAAATGTGCTTCCCTCTGGGGGAGGGGCACTAGGGGCAAGGCAGGCTGGGAACTAGTGTTTTTCTTAACAAACCCTATAAGGAACTTGTCTCTTTGAAGTAAGTGCTTGTGGAACTCGAATAAAACTAAAAATCTGTCATCTAACAGCAAACAATTCTGCATAAAATTCAGTATTAAAGACTGTCACATAATATAATAATGAATACTATGGGGGTGTGTCTATGTTCCAGATAATCTGTTTCAAGAAGGCACTTAAGTATATATAGTACATTTCAGAAAGATATCTCTGTAAAACAGTTAGAGAAAAAAGAGAAGATTTCATACTCCAAGGGGTAAATTCTCAGCCAATTAGATAACGTCACTATCTAAGATAAATGTTTCCATAAGGGTTCCAGTAGTATATAGAAAGTCAACATTGAATATGAAAGGGTCTTAAAGAACAGTGAGTCTAATGATTAATCTGGACAAATTCAAATAATTTTGGGATGTGTATATTCAATATATAATTCATGAATATATATTCTCTCTATATATATCTATATACACTTATATATTCTTAAATATATTCTGATAGTGTGTGAGACATGGGTTCCTAGAAATAAGCTCCTAGGAATGTCTGAGTAACCCTATATTGTAAACATGGAAACACTATATATATTCCCTTACACGTTGTCCACCTATTTTGTACAAGTTTTTAAAATATTAAGAATCCGTGCTGAATTTATCAAGGTTTACAGATGACATTATACCATAAGCCATATCATTATAATTAGGCATTGTTCAGCATCCAACTGCATTCTAGCCACTGGAACAAATACAAAGACTGAGAGAGACAGCCTTTGCCCCGGGACTCCCCTCTAAATGGACGGCTGGGTAATTCAAAGTGTGTGTGGGGGGGGGGGAAGGAACGGAAGATAGAAGCTAAGAAAGGCAGCACCACTTTTATCCTTGTTTCTTTGGAAGAGATAAGATGATTTAAAATGCTGACGAGGCACGCCTTTGTTCACAGAATCATAAAACAGAGAATTTAAGAGTGTGACAAAGAGCTTTGGAGACCATCTAATCCATGAGTGGTGGGCGTGAGAAGAAGGGGTAAATTCCATGAAAGAGTGTGTAAACACTTCATGCATTCTCCTAGGGAAAGGGTCCTTGGTGTTCATCTAATTATCAAAGAAGCTTTTGAAACTCTGTCTAATCCAACTCTTTCATTTGGCCAATTTATGCATTTTAGAGTTAAAAGGACTCAGACTTGTCATGTACATGTTTATCCAAGAGAAAGACGGCCTGGGGAAAAGGCAGGATCTGTCCAGCAGGTAACTGGAAAGTCAGTGGCCAAACTGGGAAAAGAGCCTAGTTGCCTGATGCCCACTCTGGATGTCTCTGCCCCAGCTCAGGGCCACTAGCGCTGCCTGCTGATGAATTATCACATATTTAGCAAATTCTATCAGTCTAACATTAGGAGTTAATATTCAATAAGTGATCAGGGATTTTTTATGTAAAACATATTTCTACGCTGTTGTCCAAACCAGAAATCTGGGCAACATCTCTGGTTCCTTCCTCTCCCTTCAACACCCTCTTTCCTAATTATCTAATCAGTCATTAAATCTTACCTGTCCTGGGGCACCTGGATGGCTCAGTCAGTTAAGCAACTGACTCTTGATTTTAGCTCAGGTCTTAGATCTCAGGGTTGTGGGATAGAGCCCTGCATAAGGCTCCACACAAAGCACAGAGCCTGCTTCTCGCTTTCCTTCTGCTCCTCCCCTTGCTCTCTCTCTCTCAAATAAATAAAATATTTTAAAAACTAAAACTAAAAATAAATAAATCTTACCTGTCCTCTGCCTAAGTACCTTTGAGATTGCCTCAAACCCCGCCCCCCATCCAGGCTACCCACCACTGCTGCCTCTGACCATGGCAGCCTCTTAACCTGACTCCCTGGAGAGCTTGCCAAGCAAAACATACAAGGAATTCAGAATCCAATGGGACTGCAAAAAAGAATAATTTAGGGGCGCCTGGGTGGCTCAGTTGGTTAAGCGACTGCCTTCGGCTCAGGTCATGATCCCGGAGACCGGGGATCAAGTCCCACATTGGGCTCCCTGCTCGGCGGGAAGCCTGCTTCTCCCTCTCTCACTCCCCCTGCTTGTGTTCCCTCTCTGGCTGTGTTTCTCTCTGTCAAATAAATAAAACCTTAAAAAAAAAAAAAAAAAAAGAATGATTTAATCCAATCAAGCAGTGACAAATTAGCCACTGTGCAGGTAATGAGTTAAAAGGAAGTGAAGGGAAATCATGAGTGATTATGAGAGCCTCCCAAGAGAAATGGAATGCACTCGATTGCAATAAATCCCAGTAGAAGGTAGAGCCATGGAAGGCATCCGCTAATAATAGAAATCAGAAACTCCTCTAAGAAAAGGGCCAATGTGTTCTCCAGTGCCATCGGTAGAATCATCCAGAAAGTCTGTAGTACCAGGTCCCTATGACTGAGAAGTAACAATATTTTGGTCATGGTTTTTTTGACCTAGCACCCCAAACCTGCCAAAGATGGCAAAACTGCTCCTCTTAACTTGAGTAAGTGACTTTACAAACTGAGATGGTTTCAAAAGAAGTGCCTTAACCCGGGCACCTGGGTGGCTCAGTTGGTTAATCCACTGCCTTCAGCTCAAGTCATTATCCAGGAGTCCCAGGATCAAGTCCTGTCTCAGGGTCTCAGCTCCATGGGGAGTCTGCTTCTCCCTATGACTTTCTCCCCTTTCATGTTCTCCATCACTCTCTCTCAAATAAATAATATCTTTAAAAAAAATAAAAAAGAAGTACCTTAACCCTATAATTTAATACTACTAACTAAGAGGACTAAGTCTTATCATCTTCAGGACAGTCTGTGTAACCTCTGTTATGAAACTATACAATTTACTGCAGACGTGGAACTTTTTTTTTTTTAAAGATTCTATTTATTTATTTGACAGAGAGAAACACAGCCAGAGAGGGAACACAAGCAGGGGGAGTGAGAGAGGGAGAAGCAGGCTTCCCGCCGAGCGGGAAGCCCGATGTGGGGCTCGATCCCAGATCTCCAGGATCATGACCTGAGCCGAAGGCAGTTGCTTAACCAACTGAGCCACCCAGGCGCCCCGGAACTTTTTTTTTAAACTTTATAAAGTACATTAAAATTTGACCAGGTTGATAAAGGTTTTTAGAATGGTTTAAAATAATATGGCTTGTGATACTTAAGATTCTGATTTATTATATTTGTAAGAAATGCTTCAATGCTCAAGAAGCTATTGCCTTTGAGGGGTGTAAGTCTTCCTGATCAGGCACTTGGAATGCTCAAAAGAAGTCAAATGTATTAAATAAATCTACACATGTAGTATAATGTGTTTAAGACCATGTAATTGGTGAATGGTATAATTAGGGATAAATGTTTAGAGGAATTTAACACACGTTAATGAAAGTGATTGCTCTTATTTGCTACTGTAATTTAAATACCTGTAACTGTAAATAGGCTCTCCCTGACAATAACAAGACACTCTATACTCAATGTTCACACCATACATAAAAATAGATATGTTTTTATAAAAAGAGGACCATGATCCGTAATCTGCAGCCACCTGCCCGGAAACCAATACCTTCTCTGCAATAATCAGCCCAGGAGACGAGCCTGCTGTGAGTGAGACTTGCAGGAGGTCAGACTGCTATCTCTAATAACAATCCAAGAAGTCAAACAATAACTTCTGTAACAATCAACCTGAAATGGCCAGGACGTAATGAATCCCTAACAGCTTTCCTATTTATTGTTCCTGCTTCTAACACAGAGCTAACTAGAATAAGCCAAATATGCACCCCTAACCAGTCCTATAGGATGTCCCCTTTCTAGTTAGTGGGCTTACTGCTCCCCATGCTGACTGTGGTGGCTCAGGACATTATCTAAAGCCTCTTCCCCTTAATCCTACTCCAAAGCTTTCCCACTTCTCTGCCCGCCATTAAGTCTCTGCAGAAACACAAGTGATAATGGCTGACTCCCTTGGATAGCAAGCTCTGAAGAAATGATCCCGGGTTTTGGGATTGAGCCCCACATCCGGCTCTCTGCTCAGCCGGGGAGCCTGCTTCTTCTCTCTCTCTGCCTGCCTCTCTGCCTACTTGTGATCTCTCTCTCTATCTCTGTCAAATAAATAAATGGAATCTCAAAAAATTTCTTAAAAATAAGATAAAGAAAAAATAAATGCTCCCTAGATATCAAAAATCCCAACTTACCAAGGTGTTGGTGTCTCCAATTCATGTTCCGATGCTCTGGCCACCTTTCCTGCTTCCCCTCCCCTGCTCAGTATCCATTCCAAACTTGACTACCGAGGGATCTGGCCTCTCCCAACCTACAATGGCCAACCTCCACTGCTGCCTCTCCTTTCCCTGCACTTTCTCTCTAGGCTCTGGCTCTACCTCATTTCAGAACCTAGAACCTTACCTGGAACCTCTTTCTCATCCACATCACCTGACTAATGCCTCCTTGTCCTTCAGGTCTAGGGTCAAACATCATTTGTGGTCTTGTCCTGTCCTCTACCCTATCAGCAAGTTCCACACTCTTGTTATTTCTTATTCCTCTGCCTGGCCCTGACCATGAGCACCACAAGGTCAGAACCCCCATCTGCCCTGCTCACTGTATCCCCAGCTACTAGCTCAGCATCTGGCATGTGATAGGCATGTAACAAATGAATCATCAGTGGGAAACCAGAGTGCCTGCAGACAGCCAGTGACTGGGGACATTAAACAGCAAGTGTTTTCATGGACTATACTAACAAGAGGATTTTTACAAGTGCAAAAAATCCACACTATTTCCAAAGAGGGAAGCTTATCTTTAGCTATTTCAATTCAACAGATATTTTCCAAATGCCCCCAAATGCCAGGGCCTAAACCAGGTGCCAAGGATAGGAAGAAAGTAAGGCATGAATCCCACTGTCAACCACCCAGCTGGATATTGGAGATACACAGACAATGAAGATGTGCTCCCTGCCAGCAAGGGACTCACATTATAATGGTAATAACAGACATGAGAACAAATGATCACAACATACAGAGTACAAGAGATCGAATCACAGAAATATGTACGAGGTTTAGAAGCTGCACAGCGGTTATGCCCACACAAATCACACGTTGTCTACCTTCCTCTCTCCGCCTTATATCTTCCTGAAAGGTTGTGTGCAAATTAAATCATTTGAAATGCCTCCAAGGTACCTCTGTTTAAAGAAAGCTTGCAGGTGAGTCTTTTTAAAATCAATTCCTAATTTAATTCTTTTGTAAATTTGACACTTAAATAGAATAATCTCCACCCCCAAAGAAGATCACGATGTATAACATCATAAGGAGCCAGAATGGCCAAGTGTGGGGGCACAGAGTGAACCTTAAGAGGAGGAATTTTCCTTTGAGAGCTTCCTTAGCTGCATTTAAAATACCCCATCAGTAGAGGGCATGGGGGGGGAGGGGGGTACGTGAGGAGGGAGAAGGCAAACACAACCCCTGACTTGTCCAGTGCCGGAGCCACACACGTGCCACACCGATGCCCCGCCTCCCTCTCTCACCCCCGCGCAGCCCCTCCCAGCACCTGGATTTGGTGAGAAAGCTCTATCAACCATGAAGTGCCCAAAAAGCCCAAGGGAGAATTACAATCCAAAAAGCCACATTCCAGGGCAGGGGGTGGCCCTTCCTAAGGTCTAAGTCCCAGTGACCAGGAAGCTAAGGGTCTGATCATCCAGCCTTCTACCATTTCAGGTCCCGGTGGAACGTGCCACAGGGAAAAGACACTACTGGAAACAAGCGACTCTTGAGAGAGCAGCCCCTGAGCCTGCCCTCCTTCCAGGGAACCCTGGTCTGATGCGGCACCTCACAGAACTCATGCTTCCTTCTGTCAGCGTGCGGAGCACAAGCCATGGAGCAAAAGCAAAGCCCTCCTCTCACAGGCAATAAACTCAGGGGCTCGCACGGAGTCAGCGGTTCTGAGAGTGTCAGGCCCACTGCACCGAGGCCGGCATGCAGGAGGCTGTCTTCCTTCTGGTTGCTATGACAGAACACCATAGACTGAGTGGCCTAAGGACCAACATTTTTTCCTCACAGTTCTGGAGGGTGGGAAGCCCAAGATACAGGTACCAGCAGATTCAGTGTCTAATGAGAAGCTGCTTCATGCTTCACAAATGGCCATCTTCTCGCTGCGACCTCACATGGCAGGAGGGGCAAGGGCACTAATCCCATTCGGGAGGGCCCCTTCCTAATACCTGGCCACCTAACTGCCTCCCAAGGCCTCCACCTCCTAATAACATTATTAGGAGATTAGGTTTCTACACATGAATCAGGGATGGGAGGTGGGACAGGAACATTCAGGCCTTAGCAGAAGCACTCCACAGTGGTCACTATTGCATACTTGTCAATCATACCGCTCACTGAATATTCTCTTTCTCCACCTTCGGAGCACGCGGGAAGTTTATACTGCCTCTTCTCCCGCCATTGAGTGGGAACATATGACCAGTTTTAGCCAAAGAGCTGTGAGCAGAAACGACAGATGTCCCTCTGAGGTCAAACACTGTTTGCTGCTACGGACCCTCCAGAGTTCTCTCTGCCACGGCCACCAGCCCGGTTCCACCAGCCGGGGTCTGAGCGAGGACGACGGCGACGTGGAGCCCAGTACTCAGTCCCCCAACCCTGGACGTGCAGGACGAGGGAGAAAACCATCTTGTCTGAGGCTGCTAATATTTTAGGTTTCTTTGTCTGCCCTACGTTTATGGTGCTAGTACCAGTAATAAGAGCAAGAGAACTCATGGAAAATACAAACCAAATGTCACTTACTTTTCCTTACGCCAAAGCTAACACGAGCTGCTCTGTACCCGATGGCATGCTGTGTGCTAGGAGCCATACTGGTGTCTTAATATACATGATCTTATTTAATCTCCCCCCAAAATTGTGTCATTATTCCTACTTTGCAGAGGGATTCTGAATTCAAAAAAAGCTATGCACGCACCCGAGATGCTGTTGTTGTGTTTAATGGAAAGGACAGAATACAAATTTATGTCTGTCTGGTATCCTATCCCTGTTCCTCCCACTGGGCCCCATCATGGCACAGAGAAATTTGTCAGACTTTTTGCTCCATCTCAGAAAAATTTAAATCTGGAAAAAGGATGAAGGCAGGAGAATTCTATACATGGAAGCAAAAATTCTTTTGATCTCTGCCTAGAATATTCAAAAGCGTAGAACTTAAATACTCAGTGTGAACACGTAGACATAACCAGACAACTGGTAGGTTGGACGGTCCTTAATTAAGGACATTTGCAAAACCTGCCTCCCCTCCTTTCTCCCATGACAAATGGAGCGCCTGACTACCTGGCTTCACACGAGAGGATCCTCAACATTGCACAGAGCCATAGTCAGGGCCAGACGGGTTGCTGAGCCCCAGGCAGACAGTGGGAAGCAGCCAAAGCCACTGCCTTCAGGACATTTACAATACCAAGGACGGACTGACAATAGCTAAGTATGTTAAGAAGAAACCTAATGTAATCACCAATCGGGAGAAGGACTAGAAAGATGTGACAAAGCTGCCTTGTGTTCCTTTTGGGAATATCAGTAACTTAGGGTGGTTTAGTGCAGTGGGGTGTGCTGTGAACCCCCACTGCTACCACCTGCTGCTAGGTACCCTGAGAACAAATCTAGACCAAATGCAGAGCATGAACAGACTTCTTATTGCCAAGAAGGAAGAATCCGCAGTCTGTTGGTAGGCAAGGAGAGCCCCCTTTCTGCCTCCAGTATGGGGGCCAGCACCTTGCTGTGAAAGACAGACACTTAGTGGACTTAGGACAAGATCTGTAGGCTTTGCAACAGGACCCCCGAAGACTTGAGTGGCTGCCAAGTGCTGGGCTTCCCACTTCCCACACCTTACTCCTGCCTGGCCACCTCACTCCTGAGCCATCAGGGGACCTCAGGGCCAGCATCACAGGTGGCCAACAGTGCAAGCACGCAGGGGAGAGCTCACACTTGGGCTTAATGTTCTGCAGTCACCATACTGAATTCCCAATAATTTTATCTTAGAATTTGTGTTTTGCAAGTGAAGGGCAAAGGGACAATGGAATAGAGGCCAGAGGCTTAGAATATGGTCTGGCCTCCTGCTACCTCCAAAGAACAGGTTCTCAGCCTTGGTTTCCTCCTCTGGGCCTTGTCCCACGCCATGACTGTTGCTACCATTTGCTTCCATTGGGGATGAGGGCATGAGCGTGGAGATTGCTGGGGTAGATATACGTGCCCTGCAGTGTTTCTGCTTGGAACATGGCATGACTGACTCTACCCCAAGTTAGCAATGTCACAGGGCAAGCTTTTTGTCCAACCCAATCAGATACCTGGATATCCAGGCCAGAAGCTGCAATACTTTGGAAGGGGACACCCACCCAGTGTGAGCGAGGCAGTGGGCCCACAGAAAGAGGAGCTGTCTGGCTCCCAGCGGCACAGTGCACCAGGACAGACTGGCAGGAAAGGAAATGGGAAGTCAGTGAGCCCTTTGACCAAACTGAGTCATAGAGGAAGAGCGCTCACCCCCACCTGGGTGCCTGTGTGGGTTGGCACTCTTCTACATGTACCCCTGTTGTTGAGGGAGTACAGAATTAAACAAGAAATTTGTAGGGGCACCTGGATGGCTCACTGTGTTAAGCCTCTGCCTCCACCTCAGGTCATGATCTCAGAGCAAGGTGGTTTGGACATCTAAATAGGTCCTTACACTAAGAACCAACTCTTGTGTAAATGGACCAGCACAGAGCTGATAAGAAGCCAATGTGCACAAGGTGGTTCAAGCCACGCACTGCATAATTTGGGGTAACTACTTTCTTTGTGCCTTACTTTCCTCCTACAGAATATGAGGATGACATTAAGGCTGGCTTGATAGAGTATGTGTGAGGATTAATTGAACCAATCCATATAAAAGACTGAAGACAAGGCCTGCACATAGTAAGCACTCATAAATGTTAGTGATGATTATTAGCGGTAGTGCCTGTGGGAACCATTTGTTTGGAGAGGGCTAGTCCCTAGGAAGGGGTGGGATAGCCTGAGACTTCCTAGAGAGAAAGAACCAAGAAAGCCTCTGAAGTTCAAAGCCACAGGTGCATGTTAGGGCCTGGAGGGGCTATAACTAAAGGTGAGGGCTAGGGAGGGGCAGAGAGATGAACATGAGCTTGACCGCAGGGTCCACAGAACCAAGTCCAGAGGCTGGCTCTCCAGCCTTGAACAGAGTGGGCATCAAGCTATTACGGAACCTGGACTGGATCCTGATGGAAGAACCAAGCGGCACTCGGAGTCTTTGGAGGATTGGAGGTTTATTTAAACCAGCAGGCTCAGAGGACAGTGATCTCCAAAGGTCTGAGCACAGAGCACAAGCATGGAGGATAATATATACCCTTCTACTTCCCCATACTTGCGCTTTTGGCATGTGTGGAAACAGAGTAGGGAAGAAGAGCCCGGAAGGGCTTTGAGACAGGGACTGGAATTCCCTTGCTGGTTTGGTCAGCCATCTTAGTGTACAGTTTTCTTCTTATCATTCCCCTCTTGGATGCTCCTTTAAATACCTAGTTTAGAGGGATGCCTGGGTGACTCAGTTGGTTGAGCGACTACCTTCGGCTCAGGTCATGATCCTAGAGACCCGGGATCGAGTCCCATTTCGGGCTCCCTGCTCAGCGGGAAGCCTGCTTCTCCCTCTCTCACTCCCCTTGCTTGTGTTCCCTCTCTGGCTGTGTTTCTCTCTGTCAAATAAATAAAATCTTAAATAAATAAATAAATAAATAAATACCTAGTTTAGAGAGCATCATTATCATCTACTATTGGGCTGATAGCCCTGCAAGGCTAATATCTGGGTGGCGGCTCACCAGGTAACAGGGTTTTCTATGAACTTAGCAACTCATCCTAAGGTTCCTAAGAATGCCCAATAAGCAATAACAAGTTTCTGGGAGAAGGTCTGATCAGGAGGAGCAGCAGCGTAACATCCGACTCCTGAGGTGAGTGATACCGCACCCATGATAGCCAGGGACCACAGCAAACAGATGTCCATCAGTTGGTGGGGTCTCGCCGAGAGTGGAGCCGAAACAGGTCTGTAGGGTCTGGCTGGGCTTTTCATTGATGTGATTCCTTGTCTGACTGGCGAGCCTTCTTTACTCTAGAGTGGTGGACCCATGGGGCCAACACCTGAGGCCTTGAAGGCAGTAGGGGTGCTTAGAACAGCAGTGTGGGGCCCTGCCCACTATGGTTTGAGGGGTCCTTTTGAAAGCTTCTCGGGAGATGCGCTTTAGAGTTTTTCCCAGGACTTGGAGGTGTTGGGACATTTCTAAGTCTCCAATCTATTCGAGGTCTCCCCCAAGCCTGCTTCTTATGGTGGAGGGGGGGGTCGCCTGCCATAGAGCATTTGAGATGAATCATAGCTACAGTAATCTTTTAAATCCAGTTGACTAGAATAAACAAGAAGATAATGACCTCCAACAGTTATGCTCTATAGAAGGACAATGTTCAGCTCCAGGCATAAGGGTAGCTGGGTTTAAAGTTTGACAGGTTTTAGGTATTATTTCAAGCATTGCCCAGTATTTAATAAGCCTGCCTCCCACCATCTACGGAGGCCTTTGGTCTCTGGTCTAGCTTATAACATTATTCAAAGACAATTAGAACTAGAATTTAACATCCACAAAGGTGTGTTACTGAAACATAACTTGTCTCTATAAGAACCCTCATTTCCAGAGATAGCCAAATAAGACGAATTTGTCTGAAAAACAAGTCCAATTTTAACAAACAGGTGTAATTATTTACATAAGCTCAGCAAGAATACAATCTGCTTTTTGTCGGAACGTTCAGCAATCTTTAGGTTGGACTTTCAGTAGCCTCTCCAGGCCAGAAGCCAAGCCAAGTACTTGCCATCAGACATGCCTTCAATACCTGTAGATTTGGGTGGCTTTCTCTTAGGAGGCCCCAATATATCTGGAGGTTCTTTCACCTGCCAGGAAGTGCCATTCTTTACTCACCCGGTGAGGCTGCTGGAAATCGTAGGCGGGCATTTCCAAGGGGCCATTTATGGCTCCATGTTTCATAAAGTCAACCTTAGTTCCTTAAAGCTGTTTGGTCCTATCTAAATCTACACTCATGTCTCTCAAATAAGACTTCCAGTCAAAGCCTTGGTAAAATAACCAATGTTTTCAAAGGTGTCCTGTTACAAGGAGAACAGATTCTTACTGAATTTATGCAAATAACTATGACTGCCGCAGAAGAAAGAATACTTATTGAGACTTTTTGAATCTTAGAGGGTTCAGGTAGAGAGAAAAGTTAAATGCTTCTTTATTTGTTCACAAATGAACACTTTATCACGTTTTTATGAGTCACAGCTATCTTAAGAGAAAGTTTCCTTAATCCGGAAGAGTAAACGTTTGAAGACCAGTAATGTTTCTAACCAGAACCACAAAAATGTAATTATCTTTTTTAGTTCATTTAGTCCCATGTTACTGATACTTGTTTAGTTTGAATGCAGCCTTGGTTAGTTCTGGAAATTCTTACAAATTTCAGTTTTAGGATTTTTTTTTTTTTAAGATTTTGTTTATTTGACAGAGAGAAACACAGCTAGAGAGGGAGCACAAGCAGGGAGAGTGAGAGAGGGACAAACAGGCTTCCTGCCGAGCAGGGAGCCCAATGCAGGGCTCAATCCCAGGACTCCGGGATCATGACCTGAGCTGAAGGCAGACACTTAACAACTGAGCCACCCAGGCAGCCCCAGTTTTAGGATTTTAAAGATATCGAACACCTGTATTTATCCTAAGATAATAATCCTAAGAGCTCTTTTTATGCACTTCTTCGAAGGTGAATCATTTTCCAAGAGAATTAGAACAATTATAATGACAACAAAACTCAGGAATGGACATTGTTCATGATCTGATAGGAGAATTCTGATATGACTGACAAGGAAACTCAGTTGTTCTGCGACACATAACACTTCAGTAGTCAAAACCAGAAGGTAACAGACCAAACAAACAAGTCTAATTAGTCAACAAGACTTTGTTCATGATTTAAATCTTGGGGAACTCTGTTAAAACCTTAGGAAGCTTTAAAGCACGTGCCTAAACAGAATTAGGGATGTTAAAGGCCTGATACAGGCAAGACACAGAAATGGGTTTTTCCCAGCAGTGAGAAAAAGAAACTATTTGCATCTTCTTATCAAGCGCAGACCAACAATTAGAGAATACTTTGTCTTTTTGAACAGAGAGAAAGCAGATTTTCAATCTTATACCAATGTACTTTAAAATCTATTCATTTCAATTTTGGTCCATCCCGACCACATACATCTAAAATTGGGTTCCAAAGTTTCCCCTCCATAAACCTTCTACAACTTTCCTTTGCATTCTGATTTTGTCCCAAGCCATTTCTTTCCAAGAAACCATCTCTCATTTACAACAAAATTACCTTCTTTTACCTTCAACAAAAATGCTTCCCATCCCTTATCTTTCTTACATATCTCCTACTTTCCCACATACAGAGTTGTTTCCCTTATTTCTGTCAGTCTTAGTTACAATTAGCAGAATTTTGCACTCTTTAGAAATCTTAATCTCCAGTGATGACTAAGGAGTCACTGATTGTGAAATGTTACACCGGGATTCTTTAGATGGCAAATTTATGACTCAGTTAAGCATAAAACATGTTTACCAACATATTTAAATATCCTTAGTTTCTCTGCAATAAGAAGTCAAAAGCACAAACCTCTGCCCAGCAAGTAATGACTTAGCACTTTATCCTATTTGGAAAAGACCGACATGTCCAATGAATTTAATTCCATTTATGATCCAAGCAAAGCTTTCAAGTTTCAGGTTACCAAAGACTTTAAATGCTATCTTAACAATTACCCAAGAAAACTTTGAGACAATTAACCAACACTGTAGTCGTCTTTTTGCTAACAAATTGCAACAGAGATGATGAGCTTATTTGACCTTCAGTAAACCTTGATAGAAGAAAAGCTGCACGTTTCCTGCTGATTAACTTAAAAGGCACGTCTCTCCTAATTAAACCAATAAAGTTAACTTGGTTTAAATACTGAATTATGTTCCATCTGGATCTTCCCCAAGGTCAGTTTTTACCTGAGACCCATCAGGGAATCTGAGTGGGCGCTGTTGGCGGGGAGCGGTGTGAAGGGAGGAGAAACCATGGCGCTTCAGGGCACCAAGGAGGGTCTAGAAGCCAGTAATGCAGGCCAGACCCAAGGTGGTGCAGAAACGGGAGAAGGGGGCAGGGAGGCGGAAGAGACAAAGTGCTGCCAGAGGGCGGAGAAAGGGTTCCCAGTTCAGGAGCCCATCAGTTCCAACAGAGGGACACATGCCATGTTTTCCTGCCAACACGGAGGGATGGGCAGTCCACATCCAGCCAGAGAAGACAGGGAATTTCCCAGAAACAAAGGGAGTTTCTGCAGCTTCTTGGAAATATTCCTTAAAGTCCCCATCCTGAAGGACGCCTGGGATCATGACCTGAGTGGAAGGCAGAGGCTTAACCGACTAACCTACCCAGATGCCCTCCCCACCACTTCTCTTACATGTAAGGATGTGAACTCTGGTTATTTTACATCCCGTTTCCGTCTGGATCAAGTTTCCCGTGGGCTGTCAGAGCTGCTAAATCAGAGATCTCCCCACACATGCCACTTAGAAGCAGGAGCACTGTCTTCCTGCAGCTTAGCTTTAGGCCCCGGGTCAGAGGAGGCCTGCAGTCCTCGCACTTCCTGAGGGGCTGATCCTAGTTCAGAGCTCATCCCCATCACCGTCCCTGATGCGCCCCGCCCTGGGCAGGGCCTCCCTGCTAGGCTTTGCTTCCTTACAGCCTTTGGGCTCTTTTACTTGGGTTACAAATATCCTACTTTGGTCCTTCCCATTAGCACAGAATCAGATCCATGGGGGCAGATTTAATTTAATTTTGTGAATGACCTGGACTGTGGGTAGGTCTTAGGGCACCCTTGGAGGGCCACTCGACCTGACGGTAGCCCATTCCAGTTCACATAATGTACCTAATTTTCCAGGAGATATTTTGATCCCATAGTCTCCTGAGAATCCCTTCTTAAAATTTTTGAGCATACAGGGGCGCCTGGGTAGCTCAGTCCTTAAGCGGCTGCCTTCCCCTCAGGTCATGACCCTGAGTCCCAAATTCAAGCTCCATATCCGGCTTCCTGCTCGGCGGGAAGCCTGCTTCTCCCTCTCTCACTGGCCCTGCTTGTGATCCCTCTCTAGCTTCGTTTTGCTCTGTCAAATAAATAAATAAATTCTTTTTTAAAAAAAAATTTTTTTTGAGCATATAGCCTAAGACCGCAGGTTTTGAAGAGCTTCCACCCATGATGAGCAGGGGCTCTCTTGTCCACCCCGTGTGTTCCCTCCCTGTGTCGCTGGCGCAGAGGCAAAGGCTTGGTGCCCCTCCAGAGGAGAGACCAATCAGATGTCCACCCGTCCGCCCTCCTGGAGGAGACTTGGGTGCCTCTTGGCCACAGAGAGTCCATATAAACCCCAGACCAGAGTTCCGAAGGGCTCACCTTAGACCTTGAGGTCACCACGGAAAGAGGCTCCGGCCCAGTCGGATTCTGTAGGCTTCTGGGGACCCTGAGGGTGCCCGCCGCGGAGCCAGAGAGTCAGTCCACCTGGCAAGCCAGGTCAAACTGCGCATTCACTCACGCGTTCACTCCAGAAGGTATTACAGTTCCTCCCCCGGAGACCCTGACCTGTGGGATTCCTTTTGGAAGTTCCTTCCTCCCTGTCCCCCCTTTTGGGGGGTTCCTGACCTGAAGGCCCTTCCCCGCCAGGGAGTCCTACCTGTGAGGTCGCTGGGAAGGTATCGGTTTCCCCTTGCACCCTGACAGGAGGACCCAACAGGGTCCTGGGGCCCTGGGGCTTACCGCAATCCGACGTCGGGACCAGGTCCTCACCTGCCAGATCTCCTCTGAGTCCAGCAGCAGCAGCAGAGCGGGGCTGGTCCGGGGCGGCCGGGTGGGAGACCGCCTTAGATCAGGCCGGGCGTGCCTTCTCCCTGACGATCCCTTGTTCCGTCACTGCCCTGCAGTTGCCCCAAACCAGGGGCAACAATGGGCCTGCGCAGTTGAGTTTCCCAGTCAGAGAACTGAATGTTACAGAACCTGGACTGGGTCCTGATGGAAGAACCAAGCGGCCCTCGGAGACTTCGGAGGATCGGAGGTTTACTTAACACCTGCGGACACAGAGGAGACAGTTCTCCAAAGGTCTGAGCGCTGAGTGCAAGAGGGAGGGTAAACTATACTCTTCTACTTCCGCATACTCAGTGTTTTTGGTCTGCGCCTGCGCGCGGGAAAGCCATGGGGGAAGATGAACCCAGAAGGGCTTTGAGACAGGGACTGGAATTCCCTTGCTGGTTTGGTCGGCCGTCTTAGAGTTTAGTTTTTCCCTATCAAAGCAATGCCATTCTGCACTCCCCTGGAGGCAGAGATGTGTCTCTGTCCCGAACAGGATGGTCACACTGGAGAGCTGGAAACTCGCTGTTGTCCACTTGGCCTGCAGTGCCCACAGCTAGCTGACCACCAGCCCGGGAGAGGGGTGGCATCCTCCTTTCCCAAACTTTGAGCCAACTGGCAAAACCAGATATAGCAACTTGCTGCTGTGTCCCTGCCTTGCCCCCTGCCCTGGATGGAAGCTGCCCGATATAGGGGAAAGACATTTCCCTTGACCCTCTGAGGGCCAGTGGCTGGCTCTGAAAAGTAGACTGACAAAGACAGGTTAACCAGAGTTTTGTCAGACCCTTCTTGGCACCCCTTGGTCTTCAGAGACAATGATGCCCCTTTCCTCTGGGTACCCCTGGGAGATGGGTTTATGACCTGTTCCAGGGGTGGAGGGCAAAAGTGGGGGAGGTCAGAGTGACCCTCCTGCTTGAAATAGTCAATGTGCTCTCATGCCATATTTTAGATGACATTTCCTGGACTCCATGACTAGGACCCCTTGACTGTCAGTTTGCTGCAGAGACACCAAAGGCAATGGATATTGATCACTTAGAACCCTTTGAACTGAGTCTGCCCTGGGATTCTTGGACTTACTGGAAGAGCGGGGCTTTGGGGAGAGAAATACCAGAATCCCTCCTCATATGGGACTCTATTGGGGGAGTGCTCCAGAGTTCCCACTTACTACCCTGGGTCACTTTGGGCGGGGGGGGTCCCAGACTGTAAAGCAGAAGACACCAATTTCACAAGTCAAGGCACTACGATCCTACCTGAAGATTGCCTGAACTAGAACCACACTGCTTGAGAACAGTGATTCTAGTTCCCCAGTTTCACAAATCAATTAGACATCATGTCTATTCATTCCTTCTTTTCTCCCCACACAATCTGATACGTGATTGCTTTCTTACCATGATGTGCTGGCACCAACATACACACAAAAACCGACTTCAGAAGAGACACATTAAAGATAGCTGGCTTCTAAAGAGGAAAAAAACGCACTCAGCGCGCATCTCCTTGGACTTGGAGCCAGGTGCCAGATGTGCCATGGAGCGGCGGTGCCAGGACGGATGGCAGAGTGTTTTCTCTCTGCCCCACAAAGTACCAATAACAAGTCTTTGATCAGAAAGCCTCATCAGCTAAAAGGATGCTCGTGCCTTTACGGGCACCTGTGATTACAACGCTCTCTGCGCTCAGCGAATGCCTTTCTATAGAAGGAAACTGCATTCAGAGGGGCTTGGCTGGCAGAGACAGCGAGGGAGGCCTAACTGCTTGCTAGCTCTCTCCCCGCCAGTCCTGGCCCTGCGTGGGAGGGAAGCTTCAAGAGGACAGTGGTCTCCATGACCCGCTCCCCCCTCCAGCCAAGGGGGACTGCTGGACTGAGGGACTGCTCTTACTCATCAGGCGACCCCCTACACCCCAGGGCCAGGCACGGCACTGGCAAAGTGCAGAACAGTGAGCCGTCCTGCCACCTTCTTTCCCCTTGCTGAGCTCAGAGTCGAGTGGTCACAGGCCATTAAAATAAGTGCTCTGGGAGCTTGTGTGCTCACCAAAATCCATGCCCTTTCTTCTGTATTATAACTGTCCCCTAAGGGCAGCTGCCCCTGGCAACAAGGCAGCACCATGTTCATGCCTACAGAAGAGGGGCAGATGGGACTCAGGGCACCTTTGCAGGAAGGCGGGAGGGAGCAAGTGTGCCCTCAAGCCCCTCTCACTCCTTCTGTCCTGGCTGGATGCTGAGAATTCAGAGCCTCTGGAAGGTGGCAGAGCCATAATATGGAAAGAGCTTGAGGCTTCAAATCACCCTGGAGAGAAGTACCTAACAGCCAAGATCATCTGCACTGCATGGTTAGATGAGGAAGGAATAAAATTCTGTTGCATGAAGCCACTGAGACCTTGAGGTTTGTCTCTGCCACCGGCATGTGCTGAAATCCTACAACTCTAGGGTTGGGGAAAGAAAAGAAGCTGTGATGCACCCAGCAGAGGCACCACTGGGACCACTCCCCAGAGGGATTGATTTCTGGGCTGGAGCCTGAAATATAAGGAGGCAGAGGCCAATGTAAGGGGTGAAAGGCTAACAACAGTTTTCCAAGAGGAAGGAATAGCACATTCCTGGACCCAGAGGAAGAAGGAAAATATGGGAAGCTCAAGGAACTGAAAAGCATGGACAAGTGCAGAACAGCAGCGGTGGGGCATGGGAAGGGGCGAGGTTGCAAAGCAGCTGAGGGTCCAGTAAGCATACTCAGACCTGCAGCTTCTTCCTGAGAGTCACAGGTTTTCATTAGGGAAGTGACATGGTGAGACTTGTGTTTTAGAATGATCACAGTGCCTGGAGTGTGGAGAGTGAATCAGAGTCTTCTTGGAAGAACACGTGTTCGTTATGTCCTCTTCCTGCCAGAAATGTACAAGGACAATGCCACTGGAAGGATGTGAGTGGCCCTACTGCTGGAGCCCGGAGGTGCCCCCAAACCCATGAAGGCTCCAGGAGGTTTTGAGAACCAGGTGCTAGGCTGCTGAAGGACAGCCCTGGTGGTCTTTGTTTACAACATGTCAGGGCACCTGATAAACACTCAGGGCCACAAATGAGTCCTGCCTGTAGGAGGGAGCCTGAGATAAGGACCTCTGGCCCTTGCTGACAGCCTAGGGGCACCAGCCAACCAAGCTCATGGGGCACCCATCCGGATCCTCAGCAGCGAACTTGCTCCTCCTTGTGATTTGTGGACCCAGGTGCCCTTCAAGGCAACTGTGAAGATCTGAATGCCCTTGATGTTGGAAGTGGACTGACCTTGGAGAAGCATGAGACCCAACCGCCACCATTCCACCTCCAACCCCTTGCAGCACATCACACGTGCCCAGGCATCCTTCCTTCCTCCTGGCAGCTTCTGCTGGGCCTGATAGTTTCCCCTTTTAAAGCTCCCAAACACAAAAAGGGAGAACAAAGCTCTTTCCCAGACCTTGACTCTCTCTCTAAATGCCTTTGACCACTTACCCTTTCACTGAAGCACAGGAAAGAACATGCACAAGCACATTTAAGTTCTGTAGGGCTCCGCTGAAAAGAAACAGCGGCTATGGAGGATTGCTTCCCCATCCATTCCTTCAGACACTTTTAATCGACACCTTTGGTTAAACCAGCAATGCACAGAGAACCTGAAATACCTCCCTTTGATCCCTGCAGGGAGGTTCGGGGTTTTTTTGTTTTGTTTTGTTTTTTCTGAATTCTGGCTGGGGTTTAATGTTGCAAGCAGATACAAGTGATAAGACACTGCCCTGGGGGATTTGTCATTTCTTCGGGAGACGTTGCTAAGGAATCTGTTGGCTGAATTCCACGGGGGTCCTCTGTGCATCATGGTGAAAGAAATTTTTCTCTAGTCTAAGTTCCAGGAATTGCTGAGCTGCTTCTGACCAACTGACATGTAACTCATGGGAATGATCATTTATCCCTTTTGAACTGGTTGCTAGGAAGCCAGGGCCAAATTTGGGGTCCACCCCTGGCCAAGGCTAAGAACGTCATGGAACATATTTTGTATTCCCATTTTCTTATTTTCCCACCTTTATCTTTCTTTGCCCTAATTTCCTCACTTTGCTAATCTTTGTTTCATCTTGTTATAGGGCACATTCACGTGCAGCCCCCCTTAAATCCTATTCGGAACAAAGTAGGAGGGGAAATAAGTAAATAATAGAACTATTAGCTATCTCTTGCCATAATTATTGTAAAGCATCTACTAATGACCAAAATATAGCACTCTGGAGTAGAACATGGCTCCTACTAACTAGGATAGGAAACTGGGAGGAGAATAAGGACCAGAGGCCTAGGTTAGCATAGACAGAAGGGAGCTTTAGAGGTATTTTCTAATTCTGTTCAATGCAGAGTTTTAACAAATAGAAAGGAAAGTGATGTTTGTATATCAGGACCTGGTAAAAGATGAATGACTGTTAGGGTGTCTAGCATTGGTGATCTTTGGGACCACTCAATGAACAGTCTTCAATAGCTTTTTATTCTGAGTCAAATTCTTGTCTCACTATATGCATATATGCCAAGTAACAACTTTGCTGTATTTTCCCATTCTTTTTTTAGAAATCCTTTTAAGGGAGTGAAATTCAACATATATGTAATATATGAATTATTTTATGTATTTATTATGTATAGTTATGTATAGTCATATATATTCCCATATACAAACTAAATAGTCATGCATTAATGCAAAGATAGGGTTTTTTGGCACACCCAGTTTTCTTTGGAAACTAGAAATTTTGCCATTCACCTTGGCTGCACCTTAGATTCAAGAAGGACAGGTTGTGTCCCTTATCCATAATCCTAATCTTCTCTTTCCTAACCAAATAAGGCATCACACACAAAGTCATTTTCTGGCTTATCCACCCCAGCCCTCAAAGCCACCTATCAGGCATTCCACTGAACACCTGTTCAATTTTAGCCATAAGCTTAGTTCTTCCAATGCCATACGGAATTCTTACAAAATAAGTGCTTTCCATTCTCCTCTTTTCCTGACGTTCTGCAAATATTTCTCAACAGATCGATGAGCCTACTTAAAGGAAAATAGAAAAGACTTAGTTTTACAACTTTCCCAGAAAAATGTGGTTTCCCAAGTTTCTTTCCTTCCTCCAGGAAGAAGGCTGTTTGAGGCTGCTTGGAGAGATATGGACAAGAAGAGAATATAATTCCATAGTTTTCTGCATAGCTTTCCAGAAAATCCCAACCTTCTGCCCCGATTCTTTTGGAGGAGTTGGGACATCTATTACCTTCCCACTACTGTAGGTTTCATGGCTTAAACCAACACTGATTGATTGTCTGATAGTTCTAAGGGTCAGAAGTCTGACATCAGTGTCTCACTGGAGTAAATCAAGGTGTCAGAAGGGCTGTGTTCCTTCTGGGGACTATAGGGGAGAACTGGCTTCCTCGCCTTTTGCCGGTTTCTAGGGCCTACCCACATTCCTTGCCTTATGGCCCCCCTTCCTTCAGCTTCTTCAAAACTGGCCATATCAGCCTAAGTCGTCTTCATGCTGCCATCTCTCTGGTTCTTCTGCTCTAATTGACCCTTGTGATTATAGTGGGCCCATCCAAGTAATCCAGAATGATTTCTTAAAGTCACCTGATGGCATTCTGTCTGCAGCGCAAAGCCCTCTTTGCCCTATAACACACACAACAAATTCACAGCTTCCATAGACTGGGCATGGACATTTTCGGGGAGCCATCATTCACACCATCTGCAGCACATGAGCCCTCTAAAAGGAAGTCCACGAGTTCTGAAGATACCAAAATATGTAGATCATCAGTAACTACTTTTGATTTCTGTGGCATAGCCACTTCAGGAATCGAGAAGCATTGACACATAAGTGGTTCAGTCACTTAAGCATCTGACCCTGGGTTTCAGCTCAGATCATGATCTCAGGGTCCTGAGATCAAGCGCACATTCCAGGCTCTGCACTCAGCATGGAGTCTGCTTGAGATTCTCATTCCCTCTGCCCCTCCCCCAACTTATGTGCACACATGCTCTCTCGTTCTAAAATAAATAAATCTTCAGAAAAAAAAAGAATCGAGAAACATTTCTCACTTATTTCATCCCCACCTCAATAAAGAAAATCTCATCTGGGGGCGCCTGGGTGGTTCAGTGGGTTAAAGCCTCTCCCTTCAGCTCAGGTCACGATCTCAGGGTCCTGGGATCGAGGCCTGCATCGGGCTCTCCACTCAGCAGGGAGCCTGCTTCCTCCTCTCTCTCTGCCTGTCTCTCTGCCTACTTGTGATCTCTCTCTCTGTGTCGAATAAACAAAATCTTAAAAAAAAAAAAAAGAAAAGAAATCTCATCTGGGATATTTATTTGCTTTTCCAGTTTACTAATCAAAGAAGAAGAAAAAGTTCTGCTGGATTTTCTTATGACCTGAGGGAGGCCAATTGACAAGCATCCTGTCCATCGGTGTCCAGACATCGTCTATTTTCAGGTTCGTGGAAGGACAACATCTCGCTCCCTGCAGATGAACACAGCCAAGTGACCTGCAGTCCTTCCATGAGCCCGGAAGCTGGCACACATCTCCTCTGCTGCATTTCATTGCTGAGAGCCTTCAACATCATTGCTCCAATCCCCAGACCTCCCTTCGCCTGACAGAATGATCACAGAGGAGCGTGTTAGCATGGATGTGGCAAAAGACTGACACTTTCTGGAATGATGAAGGGTGAGTCAACACACTAAGGGCGGTTGCTTTGGAGAGTTGTTCTGATTTCCGCAGATTTTGCATGAGTGAGAAATAAACTTTAGGAGCGCCTGGGTGGCTCAGTTATTGGGCATCTGCCTTCAGCTCTGGCCAACATCCCAGGGTCTTGAGACAGAGCCCTGCAGCAGACTCCCTGCTCAGCAGGAAGCCTGCTTCTCCCTCTCTCACTCCCCCTGCTAGTGTTCCCTCTCTCACTGTCTGTCTCTGTCAAAAAAATAAATAAAATCTTTAAAAAATTTTTTGTTATGCTGAGCCAGTGATATTGAGGGCTACTTGTTATGGAGAGTAGCAGAATATCACCCCAATATATGACCATAGAAATTGAGGACATGCCACCCTAGAATATGTCTCCTTTGCATACTGATTATTTTAAAATGTAGGCATCTGAAAACAGTATGTGCAAGGAGAGTCTCTCTCTGATCTCTCCTTATCTGCTAAAGACAGTACCTCCAGAAGAAACCCTGATCATAAATCCCCTCCCTGGGAGTTTCATCAACCAGGAAAAAACTGACTCTTCTCACAGGAGAGGAGACTCATGGTCAGTATCATACTCTGACAAGGTTAGTCACAATCTATCATACCTCTCACTCGCTGTTCTAAGGGCCCACTCATCTTTCCTAAAAGACATTTGGTCTCCCCTATGAGGCCAACATGCTTCCCCTTTCCCTATTAAGATGATATTTAATTCCAAATTCTTTTTTTTTAAAGATTTTATTTATTTATTTGACAGAGAGAAACACAGCTAGCGAGGGAACACAAGCAGAGGGACTGAGAGAGGAAGAAGCAGGCTTCCCGCCGAGCAGGAAGCCTGATGTGGGGCTCTATTTTGGGTCTCCAGGATCATGACCTGAGCTGAAAGCAGTCGCTTAACCAACTGAGCCACCCAGTTGCCCCATTAATCCCAAATTCTAAGCCACCTCAGAAAGTTACTCACTTTCCCTGGGTATCTCCCATGCATACATGATGTACACATGTCAATGAACTTGTTTGTTCTTCTCTTGTGAATTTGTCTTTTATTACAGGGATCTCAACCAAAAACTCAAAAAGGTAGAGGGGGAATTATTCCTATAGTTGCCATAACATAATATTGCCTACTTTGTTTTGCACAAGGCTCCTCAATAGCCCCACCAAAAGAAGGGAAATAATAACATTATCATTTAAGGACATGACTGGCATAATACTCAAGCTGGAGTTTATTTGACACAGTTCCTAACCTGTCATGTTCTACTTTTGCAAGATCTATGAAAGTCCACCACAATATAGCAAGGAATGAGTATTAATCTATATATTCTTTTTTAAAGATTTTTATTTATTTATTAGAGTGAGAGAGCACAAGCAGGGGAAGCAGCAGAGGGAGAGGGAGAAGCAGGCTCCTTGCTGAGCAGGAAGCCCAATGCAGGACTGGATCCCAGGACCTTGGAATCATGACCTGAGCCAAAGGCAGACACTTACTCTACTGATTCACCCAGGCACCCCTGATCTATAATTCTTATATTAATTTAAAAAATGAGCTTTAGAATTCCCATTATGTAACAAAATAGTTTGCTTGTTAATAGAATATTGATGATGGAACTTAATCATAATTGATACTCCTTATTGATGATGCACAAAGATTCAGGGGGAAAAAGATTTGGTTAATGCACTCATTGCCAGATGCTGACAAATGTCCAGCAAGCAGAGGATTTGAGAGCACTGATAGTATCTGTGATTGGGATCTAGGAACCAACTCCATATTAAAATGGGGTTAAATTTTTGTTTTCTTTACTGTATTCCGAACAACCATTACGATAGTTGTGCTCTGGGCACAGTGGTACATACACAGTAAGAATCTAATAAATACTTGCTGAATGATATGATAATCTTCATGGCATCTGATATTCAGGACAAGTCTGTTATTACATTTTTTATCCCCCAAAAAGGAAAAATCTGTCCTTGTTCCATGCCCCCAGCACCAGCCATGATAGCATCAAAATACAAATATGACCCCAATAGTTTATCCCATGGCTTCTGCTCAAAGTAACACGCCTCCTCTTGTTGGCTTCAGCTTAAAAGATTGGACCAATCATATGGCATATTAATTGCACATGAGAAGGCATTAGTAATCATTGACTTGTGTGAACAATGAATCATTAATTATTTACCAAACACAAAATTAAGAGATAATTGAGATTAAAAGTCCTGTCGCATGAAATTTACTTTAAAAAAAATTTCTCTAATTTTAAAAATAAAAGAGAATAGGGGCGCCTGGGTGGCTCAGTTGGTTAAGCGACTGCCTTCGGCTCAGGTCATGATCCCGGAGACCTGAGATCAAGTCCCACATCAGGCTCCCTGCTCCCCCTGCTTGTGTTCTCCCTCTGGCTGTGTTTCTCTCTGTCAAATAAACAAAATATCTAAAAATAAATAAAAAATAAAAATAAAAGAGAATGAATTGTCATACATGACCTGCATTGTCTGAGGAATTAAACTGTCCTGGGAACCACACACTGGGTTGCTCTCTTCATAGGGCACCTTAGGAGGGAAGGGAAGAAGAGAGGAATCAGCAGATCTTGCAGAAGGGGGGGGGGGCAGTGTATTCCGTGCACTGGTACCCAGATCTTCTGGGCCGCGTCTATACCTGCAGTAGGTCTCCAGTTCATGAATAGACGGGGCATGTGTACCCACACAAAGAGGCCTATCAGAAGCATAGCCAAGGGCTAAGACTAAAGTGATTATGCCCTGGAATGAATAGACAGGGAAGATGTCCAAAAAAGATGCCTGGAGTGGTGACAGGGAAAGGACAGGCCCGGGAGGTTGGTAAGAAGCAAGCATCTAAAAACGGAATCCCTCTTTTGAACATCTTCTCTCTTCATTTCATGTGTTTATTTCATACTCTTCCTGCTTGTGCCTTTTCCCCATCACCTAAAGTCTAGAGAATATGCTTGGGGGAACAGCTGCACCCCCGACTTCCCCAACTCTGTTTCTGTCCCTCTCAAAGGAGACTGAGAGGGCCTTGCAAAAGGGGGACAGCGGGGATTCGGAATCCCCCAGTGTCCAGTCTAGGAGATTGCCAGTTTTTGTAAGTTCTAGTACGAAGTCAGCAGAGTGTTGGAAGAAAAGGACAAAACGTGTTCCATTGCTCCTGAGTGCCATTCACCTTGACCATATGTACAGCTGCACCCCAGCATCCTCTTATGCCTAGGTGGATGACAGTCTGGTAAGGCCAAAGAAAAGACTCAGAGACAAGCACCTGAGTGGCTCAGTCAGTTAAGCGTCCGCCTTGAGCTCAGGTCATGATCTCAGTCAGGGTCCTGGGATCGAGCCCCGTGTTGGGCTCCCTGCTCAGCAAGGGAGGCTGCTTCTCCCTCTCCCTCTGCCCCTGTTCCTGTGTGCTCTCTTTCCTGCTGACTCTATCTCTCAAATAAATAAAATCTATTACTAAAAAAAAAAGAGAAAGAAAGAAAAGGAAAGACTCAAAGACAGTGATGGAGACATACGTCTCTTGGAGGAGCTTACTCCTTTACTGAGAATCCAGGAACGACCAAATGGACAAAGCATCTGCTGCTGGGACCCACGTGGAGCGAGTTCTTATTATCATAGCAACTAGTGTAGCAACTATCTGTAGCCAGCATGCCAGAGAGATCAAGGCCTGCCATCCAGACACTTACAAAGAAGACACTCCACCACCCCAGAGCCCCTGACCTTGAACACTGAACAGCACATTCTTCTGCACATTTAGCTTGATGAGAATGTAGTGGGAGGAGAGGATCTCTACGTCCTCAAGATGGTCATTGACAGGAGCATTCAGGGTGTTCTTGCACAAACTAGCTATGCAGTGTGTACCATACACCATGCTGCTAGAGATACTCTAGGGGATTTTTTATGCCCGTGATTCGTATATGGCGTGAGGGTCAGATTTATTTCCCCTTCCATACCAAATGAACCCACATTGTTAAACTACTCAGCAGTAGTGAATAGACAGGGAAGATGTCCAAAAAAGATGCCAGGCCACAGATCTCCCATCTGCCACAATGCTGGGACACAGTGATGAATTTTCATGGGGCGGAAAAGAACAACAATGCAATACACCGGGAGGACAGCAAAGAACGAAAGGTCAGTGAGAAATCTGTTCAAAGTGAAGAGAAGTTTTGGACACATTCACACTTGCTGATAAGATCTTGCCTAAACGTCAGCTGTTTCACAATTAACTTTACTTGGTGTAATGCTACTCATACATTGCATTTAATGAGGGGGTTGGTTGTTCAAGCTTTACCAATGCTATACTGAAACACTAGTTTGAAAAGTAAATGTCTTTGTCCCCAGTTAACTATATTTATTTACATTGGGCCCAAAATAATTTGGCTTTTTTTTTTTAATGAACTAACTGCTTAGAGGGCTGACCTGCCTGAACTGCCTGGCTATGTTCTCAGTATTTGATAAATCTTGGAGGTTTAACGTGTTCCGTCCTCTGTAGCGGCTCACTGCAAGTGGCTCCCAGGAGCTCCCTTATTTATTTATTTGTTTGGATTTTTTTAATGTATTTGACAGAGAGAGAGTACAAGCAAGGAGAGCGGCAGAGGGAGAGGGAGAAGCAGGCTCCCGGCTAGAGCCGACAGAGCCTGACGTGGGACTCGATCCCAGGACACTGGGATCATGACCTGAGCTGAAGGCAGACGCTTAAGCGACTGAGCCACCCAGGCATCCCAAGAGCTCCTCTATAGAAACGGATTCTGAGATCATGTTTAGCTCAGTGGGAAAAGAGTTGCTAAATGTTTAGTGATGTCCATCATGGATGTGTGGCAGGGGAGTGGGGGTGATGGGGGAGGATGCAGGGGTGTGGGGTAAAGAGTGGGTTAGAGTAGAATTGGAGGGGGCGAGAACCAATAATAAATAACCAACAGCACCTGTTAGGCATGGAACCAAGGATAATGAATCTGATGTTGATAATATTGGAGAAAGGGTACTGGACAATTGTTACATTTAAGGGAATCCTTAGTCCTTTGTTGGAAACAAATTGTTTCAAAAGTACAAATGTACTATTTACATTTCTTCACTGAAGGGCAATTGTTATTCCTAAGTACCTAGTCTTCTCATGATTAAATGAAATGATTAAATAAATCCGAGCAGGAAAACAACAGCCTCCTTCCTAGAATACATAAATAACCCTGTATATATAAATGCTGCCTGACTCTCAGAACTTCTACTTTGGCTGCCTGTGTGATGGGACCTTTCCTTCCTGCATTCTGGTTGAAGTGGAAGCATTAAGCAAAATTCATAAAAAACTGCAAGTCAGAGTTAGTCCATTTTGGTAGGACAACGCTTTGCCAAAGCATCACTTGTAATTACGAAGCTATTATAAAAACGTTTGAAGGAGGTGCATTAATTCTACCCAAGAGAACAGACACAAGAACGTGGCCTAATGCCATCTCTCGGAATGAATTGAATGTGTCAAAAGTTGTTTCATTTAAAAATAACAGAAATGTCCAAAAACTATATAAGGCATTTTTAAAATTAAAAGTCTATGCTCAGGAAACGAACAGATACTTTTTGAGGGCAGCCTTAATGACTAACTCAAAATGAACAAAAGATTCTTCTTCACACAGATTTAGAACATAAGCTGTGATGGCTTTAGCATAAAATCTTAGGTATTTTGTCTGCTTCCATTCTATAGATCAAATTGCTTTCAAATGCTACAAAAGTGGGAAGCAGAAATAGAGAAAATATAGGCCTAAAAAAGAGGGGATTTGATTCCGAATCTTTCTAAAATACTGATAGCAGTAGTGGCTTCCATTTATGAATCCTGACCATGTCCCAGGCACTGAGCTAAGCACTTGTTTTTACTATATTATTACATTTAATACTCAAAATAATCCTTGATGGCAAGGATTATTATTATCCTCAAATGACAGACGAGGAAATCTCTTTTCCTCTGAGACATACCCCCAAACCTCACAATTATAATGAAAATAGTCTGTAAATATCCAAGAACAGAATTATATGAGTCTGGGCTGTCTGTCCAGTGAGCTCTATGGCGTCCATGAGAAATGGGAAACGAGAGAGTCGCAGGTTTGGTTCAGCTCTCCACTGAATCTGTCCGGGCTCCTACAGCTCTATCCCAGCTGCAAAATCTCTTCTCAGTGCACCCAGACACATGACTTACTCTCTCATTCTCATCTTCTCAGGAGCCTGATAAATATCATTGCAAAATTCAAACTTTCCCATCCAAAGCTACCCACAGTTTAACATGGACCCATCTAGACTGAGTTTCAATGTATACTCACATATACACATTTTGTGTTTTTACAAAACTGGAGTCACACAGTACATGATCTGCAACACACTATTCTATCTTGATGTGTGCCTATCTTTCCACATCAGTATACATAACTCTTCCTTATTTTTTTAGCCAGCATAGAGTACATCGTTAGTTTCTGATGTAGTGTTCAACGATTCATTAGTCGCATGTAACACCCAGTGCTCATCACCACACGTGGCCTCCTTAATACCCATCACCAGCTACCCCTCCTGTAACCCTCAGTTTGGTTCCAGAGTCCAGAGTCGCTCGGTTTGTTTCCCTCTCTGATTTCTTTCCATTCAGTTTTCCCTCCCTTCCTCTGTGGTCCTCCACGCTAATACCTACATTCTACATGCAAGTGAAACCATATGATAACTGTCTTTCTCTGCTTGAGTTATTTCACTTAGCATAATCCCCTCCAGTTCCATCCACGATGATGCAAATGGTAGGTAGTCATCCTTTCTGATGACAGAGTAATATTCCAGTGTGTATATGAACCACATCTTCTTTACCCATACATCTGTTGAAGAGCATCTTGGCTCCTTCCACAGTTTGGCTACTGTGGACATAGCAAGACAAATCTTGCTATTCTTCCTTATTCTTTTTGAAGACTGCCTAGAATGTCAGTGAATAAATGTTCTTTTATCTATTTAACCATTTTCCCATGGGGCCACATTTTGTGTATCATTTTTTGCTGTTACAGTTTTTTGTTTTGTTTTTTGTTTTTTGCTGTTGTAAATACACTGCCGTAAACATCCTTGAATGAGTAAGTGTTTCTGGAATAGAGACACCCAGCAGTACTACTGCTTAGTCGAAGAATTAGGAACGCAAGTACTCGATAGGTACTGCCCAATAGCCCTCACACTGACTTTCATAACCAATTCCATCTGCTCTGCAGGTGTTCCTCTCTTGCTTTGGAGCACGGTATTGTGGCTATCTTCCTACCCTCTGACCCTCATATCTATCTTCTTCACGTTTCCCTCCTCTTTTCCATTCTTCTTCCTTACTCCTGGTTTACCCCTGACTTTTGACTACTTTTACCCCACCACCATTTCACCACCTGTTTACCTGACTATAACATGGCATAAAGGCATATTTAAAATTTTAACTCATTATGAATGAAGTTCTCTGCTTCCACTTACTAAATAAATAATCAGGTAGCTTTATCTTTCTTATGTCCTACTTTCTCTCTAAAAAAAAAAAGGGTCATAAAACACAATATTAAGTTACTTTCATGTGACCTTTGATTTCAATGACCCACGGCAGGGAAAAATGCTCTACCTTCACCCCAGATACACAACTCTAGGGTACAAAATGTCAAAATCCAACCACATACAAAATGTTAAATTCATTTCATTATCAGAAACTATTTTGGGGACATTTTGCTGAAACATTCAGATATTCAAACTTTTCAGGTTTTAGATATGCAATGTCAGTAGTGAGAGTAAGATATAAGGATATTGTGATCACAGAAAGCACTTGCAAGTATTGTTTGTTTTTTTCCCCCAGCAAATATTTTGAATAGCAGAATAGTGAGCAAGGAGCATCTGCTTGACCTTCATTTCTGCATAACCAGTCTCTCCAAGGACTGGGCTCCATGTCGTCTCATATCATCCTTCTGTCCCTTTAGGAGTCAGTAAACTGCCCTGGGCGAACACACAGGTGGCAGTTCAAGGACTTGGAACACCATGGAGACAAATCTTGCAGACTTTTAACTTATTTATCCAGAAAAAAAAAAAAAAGAAAAGAAAAACTTGATTTTCTGTTTGTAAGCTAAACACTATAGAGAGAAATGCAAAATGGCTAACTTTGATGGAGAAACAGAAAAAATGTGTATATGGTGTGCAAAGCTAACAGCAAAGTTAAAGGATAAGAGCTGATAAATAGAAAAGTTTAAATTTTCTTGGACTACATATAGCATAAGAGATGAAGAAATTACATGTGCATGTATGTTATGAGAGGGAGGTTGTTTACGTTCACTGAAAGAGTCTACAAAGATTTCCAAATGCTAATATTAGTTATCTCCAGGGGGTAAGATTATAAGTAGTTTCGGGCACCTGGGTGGCTCAGTGGGTTAAGCCTCTGCCTTCCGCTCAGGTCATGATCTCAGGGTCCTGGGATTGAGGCCCGCATAGGGCTCTCTGCTCTCCTTTCTCTCTGCCTGCTTTTCTGCCTACTTGTGATATCTCTCTCTCTCTCTCTCTCTCTCTCTCTCTCTCTATCAAATAAATAAATAAAATCTTTAAAAAAAGATTTCATTCTGGCGGTGCCTGGGTGGCTCAGTTGGTTGAGTGACTGCCTTTGGCTCAGGTCATGATCCCGGAGACCCAGGATCGAGTCCCACATCGGGCTCCCTGCTCGGCCGGAAGCCTGCTTCTCCCTCTCTCACTCCCCCTGCTTGTGTTCCCTCTCTGGCTGTGTTTCTCTCTGTCAAATAAATAAAATGTTTAAAAAAAAAAAAGATTTCATTCTGCTTGTCTGAACTCCTTAATTTTTCTCTAGTGATCATAGATATCTTTTTAAAAAATCAATAAAAGTTAGAAACACAAATGTTTGTAAAAGACTCAAGATATTTGAAAGTCTTGGCAAAATATATCTAAGGCTCTGTCAAGCTCCAAATACCTGACATTTAACTTGATCAATTTTGTTAGACCCCAAATTTCCACACTTGAAGAAGTGAAAGAAGGTTCACAGAATTGATAACTACTACAATAAAATGGAAATTCCCAGAAATATTAAAGATAGTCAAGAGACTTGGTTGTAGGTACTAAACAATTCAATATTTGCTTATGATAATTAATAAGAAGTGGCATTTTCTATCAAGGACTTGTTCCCAAAATACTTTAGGAGCTTAGAAAAATGAAGAATTTTAAAGTGATTCAAACCAACATGTACCCCAAGTGGAATTTCTTCCAAACAGGACTGAGTTTGTTATATAAGCTGGAGCTCGTTTGGCTCTCCGAAGAACAAACATGTTCAGATGCCAAGGGATGTTCATAGTTTATACCTTAAATTTATTGCAACTTGAAGGCTATGCACTGCAGCATTATGTATAATAGCAAAAGACTGGAAACATTCCAAATGAACACAACGAAGAAACTGACCGAATAAAACCACTGTGTGTCTACACCACGGAGTACTACGCCAGTGACAAGGGAATGGGCCCCACACCTCCCCCCATAGCATAATCACTAGCATACATTGCTAAGGGGGACAAAAGGGGCAGGGAGACAAGGTTTATAGCATGGTATCTTTTGGCAAAAAAGGAGGAGAAAAAAATAAAATATACATGTTAGCTTATATTTTCAAAAAAATGAAATGATTGAACTGGAAATGAATAATTGAAATAGAATAATCCAAAAAATATTTTTTAAAGTGATTACCTAGAGAGGAAGGAAGGGGACAAAGTAGAGTGAATAGCAATGGGGATAGAAGCTAGACTTCCAGAACTACTTTACTGGGTAGTTTGGGACTCAGGAACCCTATGAATGTTTTGCATACTTAAATGTTTTAGACAAAAACAAAAGCATTTACTGGGTCTTAACTGAAGTTTACTTTTACTTAGCTAACCAAATCTTTCGCTTTACCTAAGTTGGAATTTCATCCATGGAAATGATGACTCTTTCTGGTTTCATTATTCCTGAAACTGAATTTTTTGCCCATTGGATCTGTTAAGCCAAATTTTATATTTTCCCCAAGTGTTCGTTTCTCACCTACCATTTTTTCTGCACTATAGATAAAGAGTTTAGTGTTGGGGAAAAAATGTTATGTGGTGTTTTGGGGAGTTTTTTTATTATTATTATTAAGACTTTACTCTTTAAGAATAGTTTTAGGTTGGGGCGCCTGGGTGGCTCAGTGCTTAAGCCTCTGCCTTTGGTTCAGGTCATGATCCTGGAGTCCCAGGATAGAGCCCCTCATGGGGCTCCCTGCTCAGCAGGAAGCTGCTTCTCCCTCTCTCACTCCCGCTGCTTGTGTTCCCTCTCTGGCTGTGTTTCTGTCAAATAAATAAAATCCTTAAAAAAAAAAAAAAAAAAAGAATAGTTTTAGGCTGGGTGCCTGGGTGGCTCAGCGGGTTAAAGCCTCTGCCTTCAGCTCAGGTCATGATCTCAGGGTCCTAGGATAGAATTCCCACATACCCTTATGCTGTGTGCAGACCCACAGCCTCCCTACCATTAACTTCCCCCAGGAGAGTGGTACACTTGTTACAACTGACGACCCTACCTTGACACCGTATTCATCCAAAATCCACAGTTCACATTATGGTTCACTCTTGGTGTCACACCTCCCGTAGGTTTGGACAAATGCATGACATGGGTCCATCATTATGATATCGTAAGAGTATTTTCACTGCCCTCAAAAAATGCTCTGTGGTCCACTGACTCATCCCCTTTTCCCCACCCTCCACCCTCAGGCAACCACTGATGTTTCTATAGTTTGGCTTTTCCAGAATGTCATGTGGTTGGAATTAGACAGTACGTAGTCTTTCCAAACTGGCTTCTTTCACTTAGTAATAAGCATTTGAGGTTCCTGCCTGTCTTTTCAAGTGGTTTT
>PITA01000168.1:0-21668 GCA_004023965.1 Spilogale gracilis
AAAAAAAGGAATATTCCTAATTTTGTGTTTGTGCGATTTTTCCCGGTGGTTAGGTTTGCCACACACATGAAAACATGTAACGGTGTGAGATGATGGGTGTGTTAACCTTATTGTGGAAATCATTTGACAGGATACACATATATCAAATCATCATGCTTTACACCTTAAACTTATGCAGTGTTATTTGTTAGTGATGTCGGGGGAGAGGGGAGGACAGGCAATTGTGTTTCCCACTGGAATACTACAGCTGAGGCACATGTGTTTGTGTGCCCCTTGTTGGTAATGTTCAGTCTGATAACCTGGTCAAGGTAT
This sequence comes from Spilogale gracilis, assembly GCA_004023965.1. Taxonomy (NCBI): domain Eukaryota; kingdom Metazoa; phylum Chordata; class Mammalia; order Carnivora; family Mephitidae; genus Spilogale; species Spilogale gracilis. The sequence goes on from PITA01000168.1 coordinate 313, forward strand.
TCAATTTCTCCATTGTATAGTTACTTCTTTCCCCCTACTTACTAATTAGCCATCTGTGGGACTGAGTTTAAGACCATACACATGTGCTCCTTCTAAAAATATCCACCTACTCAGTTTAGCATCCCCTGATAATTCTTGCCAAACTGATCTTTATTATGATGGCTGCAAGTGATGAGTTTCACCCCCAGCATTCACTCATTTACCAGCTGGCATTCAGCACTGTACCACAAGAATCCTCCTCTTACTTCCATTGATTTCTTTCTTTGCTTGTCTATTGGTTATGGAATCAGGAATCCCTAATTTTCTCCAAAGGTCCATAAATCATTACTGTCCTTAATTATTCAGTGCTCAAAGATTCCAGATCTGTCCAGCAGAAACCCTTTCAATCTGGCTTCCTATGTCCTTATGACTTATTTATTTATTTATTTATTTATTTGATTTGTTTTTATTTATTTGTGGGGGGGAGGCAGAGAGAGCGTGCATAAGCAGGGGGAGTGGCAGGCAGAGGCAGAAGCTCAAGGAGCCTGATAAAGAACTCGATCCCAGGACCCCAGATCATGACCCAAGCTGAAGGCAGATGCTTAACCGACTGAGCCACCCAGGCATCCTGAATTTTAAAATAATCTCTTACTTTCTGCTGTAACACGATGCTCCAGCCTCAACTTTTGCTTCCACCCATCTCCAACCTTTCGCCTAAGGCCATCCTTAGAGAATATGTAGCAGGCTGAACCCTTGAAGATGGTGCTTGAGGAACAAGGACAGGGTTCAAGAAGGCACCATGGTTCACTGTTTCAGATGCTACTGCAAGGCTCGGGGCAGGGCACATCACTTTTTCCACTGTTGTCCCAGGCAGGTGCTCTAGACAAGGAACGAGTATTTGGACCATGCAGATGCACTTACTGAGACCTCTACTATGTGCTCTGCACTGTGAAGGATACGCAGATATAGGACACACATTCCAAGGAGGTGGCCCAGCAAAATAGGCACACATGTCCTTAAATACCCATAGTACACGCTGCAGGTGTTTTCATTGTGCTGTCAATGAGGTCCATACAGGGGTTTGGGGGAGTTCTGGGATGATAGTATTTAAAGCTGGAAGAGTTGGAGTAGGTTTCATCGAGGTGACTTTTGGGTTAGACCTTGAAGGAGAGTAAGATTTGGAAAAATGTTTTTCCTCGTGAAAAAGAAGTCACTTACGTATGCTGAATCGGGTATAACTTTGCAGCCTCATTAACTAGATCCAGTCTCCTGCTGGGTGCTCTGAAGCACAGAAAGAAGGCCAGTGAATGTAGGGCAGCACTCTTGCTTGACGCCCAAATAAGGAAAGAACCATCATGATGCCATCTAATTTTTATTTTCAGACACAGATGAAACATGTCCTTCATTCACAAGACTGAGCTTTCACAGTGCGGTGGTCGGTACGGGACTAAATGTGAAGTTGATGCTCTACACAAGAAGAAACTGGACCTGTGCACAAATCATCAACTCCACATTTTTGGGGAACTTGAATGTGACCAAGAAAACCACCTTCATTGTCCATGGATTCAGGCCTACAGGCTCCCCTCCAGTTTGGGTGGAGGACTTAGCACAGGGTTTGCTTTATGTAGAAGACATGAATGTGGTGGTTGTTGATTGGAATCGAGGAGCTACGACTCTAATATACAATCATGCCTCCAGTAAGACCAGAAAAGTAGCAATAGTCTTGCAGAGATTTATCGCCAAGATGTTGGTAAGAGAGAATTCTCTTATATATTCAGGGCCAAATTGAAACTGGCCCATTATCTGGAGATTTAAAACCAAGAGATAATCTGCAGTGAATAGAGGGACTATTTTGAAAACCGAGCTAAGCCCCAGGGAAGGTAGAGAGCACAGGTGGAGGGAAGGCCCATAAGTATGGTTGTGCAGGTTGTGTACTGCACAGGGCACCCACCTGTGCACTGCACGGGGCACCCAGTTAAGTGTCCTCAGGAAGGGGTATCTTTTTCTAATTCACATAAAGGTGTTTTAATGGGTAAGAGAGTTTCTGTCTAAGGGTTTTCTGGCTTCACTATGTAGAGTTTCCTCATCTTCTAGAGCTATTTCCTTTCCTAGAAATTCGTAAAGTTTACCGACCCGATGATCCAAAACCAGAACTGATAGACGTGATCTGATGAGAGATTTGTATCTGTGTTATGATTTATATTTTTAGAAAATTCACAAAGATTGACTAAGCCTTAAATTTTATTTAGTGATCTATCTCATAAATTGTTCTCTTTACAAAAAAAAAAAGCAAAAATAAAAAACAACCAGAAAAAAGTGACTTTATATCAGAACTATCTCAGAGAGAATCAGTCCTGGTGGCCGCTGTGGCCAGGGACAGCAGAATTGTCACACAAGCTTCCCATTTAAGCCACAGCCCTAGGAAGGCAAATAATACTAACAGCACTCACCACAAGCTGTCCCAGCCGACTGTGGTGTTGCCCCACCCCCAAGTCCTCCTTTCTTTCCTTCCTTCTCTGTCCATGGTGACTTCATTAACTGAGCCAGCATGAAGATAAAAGAATTCACCAAAATATTTCGCTGCCTTTCTCCTCAACTGGGAGGAATTTAGAGATGTCTCAGCTTGATTTCTAGCCGAAGCATGAATAGAGACACCATGGCATAAAGGTTAAGGCCCAGGCTTGAGTTGAATAGACTGGTTTGACTCTTGCTCTGCCCCTCCCCCACCTGCCTGATATTGGGCAGGTTACTTTGACCTGGACCTCAGTTTCCTTTTCTGTACAGTCAGAAGAATGGCATTTACTTTGTGGGGTTGTTGTGACATTTAAGTGAGCTCATAGATATAAGTTGCTTAGAAATACTTCTCCTAAGAACTGTTTCTAAAGTCGAGTTTAGAAAGTTTCTCCCAATGTTGTCAACTCCTGGGCCCCTTCCAATTTATAATGATGGACCTCTTGAAATTCCAGGTACAAGGAGCTTCTCTTGATGACATTTATATGATTGGAGTAAGTCTAGGAGCCCACATAGCTGGGTTTGTTGGAAAGATGTACAATGGGCGGCTGGGGAGAATTACAGGTAAGACTTCCTACGAATGGGCATGGGTTCAGCCTGGGCGGGGTGTTCACTGAGGGCAGGCTCTCCAAGTCCTTGGGCTCAAAGCCAGCTCTTCCAACCACTTAGCCCCTCTGAGTGTGTGTCCTCTTGTGCAAAGAGGAGACCATGATAACACTAACCTCAGGTTGTTATTGAACAAAATACATGCAAAGCACTTGGTAAGTTGTATGTGCCATAGAAACGATGGGCGGTAACTTTATTTCTCTTCTGGTTAGAAAATACTGTTATGGCCCTTGGGGATTTGCTCTGTGTCCTCCAAACAGATAGCTATCTTTCTTTCGCTTAATCTAAGATAGCCTGAGCCACATACCTAATGTTTCCATCCCCAAACACAGCTGGAGTCTCATGATAGAAAGATGAGATGGGAATTTTGATAGTGGGTTTAGCCCTCTGAATATCAGCTTTCAGGACAAAGCTGAGTGAAAACTCAGAAGCACAGCAGGTGAAACCGCAAACAAAGTCTCCCCTGCTGGCTTCTCTTGCCCGCTGCTCCAGTAAATTTCCACAGCCACAGAGGACAGGCTGAGGGAGGCTTTCTGTTTCAGAGACTCTGGGCTTCTCCCTGCGTTTATACCCTTCCCAGAATCCATCTCACACAGGAAGAGCTATTTTCAGTCTAGGGAATCTGGAGGGTAAAGGTGAGGAGAGGAAGGAGAGATTCAGACTAAGTGTATTTGTGAGGTAAACTTTTGAGTATCACAGTCTGAATGTGCTACTTGCCTAGTAGCTCTGAGCAAGCCATTCTCATTCTCTCTCTCTCTCTCTCTCTCTCTCTCTCTCTCACACACACACACACACACACACACACACACACACACACACACACTCTGGTGTCTCCTTTACCCTGCTACTTGAGGTCGCATTGTTTTGTTTTCCTGGTTCTTTTTTTCTCTTCCCCACAGTGGAAGTGGCCAAGGCCACCCCCATCTTTTTACCTGTTTCCTACGGAGGCAGAGCTCTCTTTAAGTTTTTAACAATACTATTTTCATGTTTTAGAAAGCAATATGTCCTTTGTAAAAAGTTTCACTTCCTGGGGCATCTGGATGGCTCAGTTGGTTAAGCGTCCATTTTCAGCTCAGGTCATGGTCTCAGCATCCTGGGATCCAGCCCTCCAAGTCTTAATTTGTAGTGTTTGCTGACCTCTGTGGCTTGGATGCACTCACCGTTGCTGATTTCAGGCTGCCAACCTGACGTCACCAACCACCTGCTGGGGAAGAGATGTGCAAAGTCTGCCGTCTGGTACCGGCCCTGGCAGACTCCAGCCCAGTACGGCCTCATTCCGCCTCACCCCCCATTTCACTCCCAGCAAACCTGTTCCCACCACTCCTGTGAATGTGAGTGTAACTTGGTTTCTGACGGTGGACGGCAATCCCCAAGCCAGCCTGCCTTCCGCTTTGGGCCCACATGGCCCTGCTGTGTGGCCCAAACACCGTTAGTGGTTCAGAGCGCAAGTTTACGGCTCCCCTGACTTCCCTGTGTTCTTCAGATACCTCATCCTTTCTGATCCCCAAAGTCAATCTCAGCTATCCCCCAGAGCAGCTTCGGGGTGAAGCGTTTCCCTTCTTTACTCAACTCTCACCACTTTTTCTGACTGGCCTCACTGGATTCTGGAGTGGGAATTGGGCCTGTTGCCTGGGGACGCAGTTCACACCCAACTCCCCTACATCGGATGGCTCTGCCTGTTAATTAGCTAGACCATAATGGCTGCTTCATGGCCTCCATTCTCTCCTTTCGTCTGCCCTTCCGTTTGCTTTTTCTATCCAGGCATCTCTCCTGGTTTTATTTCTCATTAACTTCTTCTTCTTCTTCTTTTTTTTTTTTTTTAAAGATTTTATTTATTTGACAGAGAGAAACACAGCGAAAGAGGGAACACAAGCAGGGGGAGTGAGAGAGGGAGAAGCAGGCTTCCTGCCGAGCAGGGAGCCCAATGTGGGACTCAATCCCTGGTCTCCGGGATCATGACCTGAGCTGAAGGCAGTCGTTCAACCAACTGAGATACCCAGGCGCCCCATCTCATTAACTTCTTAATGTTAGTGTTTTTGTTTTTAAATTTTAAATAGGCTTCCTGCCCAACGTGGTGCTTGAACTCATGACCCTGAGATTAAGAGTCAGGAGCTCTACTGACTGAGCCAGCCAGGCACCCCTGTTTCTCTTTAGCTTCTTCTTCTTCTTTTTTTTTTTTTAACGATTTTATTTATTTCACAGAGAGAAACATAGCCAGAGAGGGAACACAAGCAAGGGGAGTGAGAGAGGGAGAGGCAGGCTTCCTGCAGAGCAGGGAGCCCGATGTAGGACTCGATCCGGGGTCTCCGGGATCATGACCTGAGCTGAAGGCAGTTGCTTAACCAACTGAACCACCCAGGCGCCCCTCTATTTAGCTTCTTTAACACAAATGGTGGAGCATAAGTGGATTTTAAAATATTCCAATTACCTGCATCACTTGATGATACATTGCTTTTGCTTCTCAAACTTACGGGTGTGTCAAAATCCCCTTAGGGGTGCTGGTAACAGTGCCAACTTGCTGAACCAACACTGTGGGGTTGGGGTCCAGAAGTCTACCATTAAACAGAAGATGCAAGTTGTCTGAATGCCATACTTTGAGAAATGACCTTGGAGCTCTGCTGTCCAGCCAGTAGCCACTAGCTATATGGAGTCACTGAGCCCTTGAGATGTAACTAATGCAGATTGAGATGTTCTGTCAGTGCAAGACACACACTGGATTTCAAAGACTAGGTTAAAAAATGATATTAAAAATCTCAAATGTTTTATATTGATTCCATGTTAAAATGATAATATTCTGGATATGCCAGGTTAAATAAATGGATGTAAATACAGTGTATTATTAAATGAATTCTCCTTATTTCTATTTACCTTTTAAATTGGCTTCCAAAAATTATATATGTAGCTTACATTATACTTTCATTGGATAGCATTGCCTTAGAGAGTTCACGGTGAAGTTGGGGATGGGAAAATGAGGCCCCTGAAATGTCAGATGTCTGTCTTCAGAGAGGTCTATGTTGGATGTCTGTCTATCTGTCTGGGGAAATGTCTGGGGCTTTCATCAAATTCTCAGATTGGTTGATGCTGTAATAAAAGTCAATACGCACCATCTATATAATTTCCTGATGATCTCTGAGCAATGAGAGAAAGCTCCATTTTCCTGTTTTATTTCTATTCTCTAATAATCTCAAAATGTTCTTATTCAGGTCTATGAGTCCTCTTATAAGTCTTCTGAAGTAGCTGTTAATTCTACCTCCATATTGCAGATTAAAAAACAAAAACTAAAACGAAACCCCTGAGGTTCTGAGAAGTAAAATGACCTGCCTTAGGTCACGTAGCTGGCTGCTGTTAGGTTTGGGGCCCCACGTCACATCTCTCTAACTTTGATGGTCTCTGTGCATACAAAATATATAGCTTTTTAAGGGCACTTTAGCTGTGACTTTTGGCTGACATTGAAAGCTGATTATTTGCAATGAATTGTCACCAAGGTGATCATATATCCAAGCTTCCCATCCCTGCTGCATTTGTTGTCCTGATGTAATTCTCAATAGCACCCTTATCACTTGCAAAATTGCTTTAGTTTGAACGTGTGTAGTTAGCTGATTTCTCTGCCGTGGATGTGAATGAGGGCTGCTATAGACTGGGGCTCTCACTGTTTGTTTCCTTAGACCAGAAATGCTGCTGTCTTATGGGGGGAGGAGGAGTTCCTCAGCAAACTCTTTCTAAGGTCATGAGTCTCTCTTGCTGTGTTGAGAATGTCCCGGGCACTTGGGTGTCAGGGTGTTGGTCCATTTCCGCCCACATCAGTTTCAGTGGAGACCAAACTGAAGAAGAAAAGCTATAGGGACAGGAATGAGAAAGATAAGGAAGGCCAATCAAGACAAGTGCCAAGGAAGCAAGGGAGCTGGGAGAGGAGAAATAGATTGAGGCAAGCACCAGGGAAATCAGGAAAGAATGCCATCTCTTGGATTTTATATCTAACACCAGGGGATGAAAGATGCCATTTAAAATGACTTTCATAGACTCGGGACTCTGAGACATCCCTTGGAGCCTTCTTCACTCCAGGTAGGTCTCTAGAAAGCCAGGGCCTTGGGAACCTCTGGCGGTGCGCCGTTGACTGTTGTTTTAGTTTAGAGTTTTTAGTTTGTGGTTACAACATCACGGGAGATGCACTCTTGTTTTTCCAGCTGATGGTTAGGAACGCCCAGCTCACATGGACCAAGGGCAAGAAATCAGCTCAGGCATTTATGAGGTTAGTTCTACAGGAACTGACACCCACTTTATTTCCCTCACTGGTAACTGGCCTGACCGGTGAGTTTCACACTTTCCCACTGCGCTTGCCAAACCCACCGCGATGAAACTGAGAGCTCAAGAAAGAGAGGTCATTGTGTTGTTAGGCTGCGGCTCTGATTAAGACACTTGATCTCCCTGAGCCTCACTTCCTGCATCTGTAAAATGGGAATAATAGCTACCCTGCCTGCTAACAGGCTTGTGATGTGGATCATATGAGCTAGTATATATGAATAAAAGTGGACACTGTAAAGGAGTTTTATAAATAATGAGAAGGAAAGGCTGAGGGAGGTTTCTGGACCATTTAAGCTGGGCTATGCCTAAATATAGCATCTGCTTTTTATAAGTGCCCTCAGGTGCTTTTTTCCTGAGGAACCGGTTGAGCCCCTTGCCCTGGTCCCCCTGGGCACTCCCTGCTATTGAGCCCTGGCACAAGATACAGCTCCGAATGGGGTCTGGGTGCCACTCTGGGGGCGCACTGCCAGGGTAGCCATCTCTTCTGTGGGAAAAGCCCACGGGGCTGTGGAAGGGAGCCTAACAAAGCAGGATGGGGATGTGAGTGCTTGCCCACTCGAGAGTACCCTGCTGCCTGTTGGCCAGCTCATGGGGAGGGATCAAAAGCTTGGCTGCTGGTGACTCCTGGCATGGGGCTGCCAACCTGACTCTGTTTTTCTTTCCAGGTCTCGACCCTGCGGGCCCTTTATTCAATGGGAGACCTCCTGAGGACAGATTAGATCCTGGCGATGCCCAATTCGTTGACGTCATCCATTCCGACATTGATGGTAACAATCCTGTCTTTGTGGGTCTGTGAGCACCCCTGTGCACATTCCTAAAGAGTCTCCCCCTGAGGGAGTCATCATAGAGAAGTGGCTCAGGTTCCTCTAGAACCCCTCTTTTCCTGTGGGTCAGGTTTCAAATCCACTGAAATACTGAAAGGACTCTGGTTTAATGTAGGCATCCAAGATGTCTCGCTGGAATCGAGGTGCTTTTCCCATTAATGTTTCTTGTTTTTTAAAATTACTTACTTAATTAATTTTTAAAGATTTATGTCTTTCTTTGACAGAGAGATGGTGAGAGAGGGAACACAAGCAGAGGGAATGGGAGAGGGAGAGGCAGGCTTCCTGCTGAGCAGGGACCCAGATGCGGATGCAGGGCTCAGACCCTGGGATCATGACCTGAACTAAAGGCAGATGCTTAATGACTGAGCCACCCAGGTGCCCCAGCGTTTTCTTTAAAAAAAAAAAAAAAAAAGATTTTATTTATTTATTTGACACAGAGAGAGATCACAGGTAGGCAGAGAGGCAGGCAGAGAGAGAAGGAGAAGTAAGCTCCCTGCTGAGCAGAGACCCCCAATGTGGGGCTCAGTCTCAGGACCCTGAGATCATGACCCGAGCTGAAGGCAGAGGCTTTAACTCACTGAGCCACTCAGGTGCCCCTTGTTTTTCATTTTTAAAGTGATCATCTTGACCAATCAAGTGCAGGCTGATTTGCACACCATGTTGACAAATGTTTCCATATATGCAGTGGGCTTTGGATGCATGATTTCTGTTTCTGTTGGTTCTTTCTCATTATTTTCTTAAGCTGAAAGATATGTTCAAGTGTTGTGTCTCTGTGGAGAGTGATTCTGAGCCATCTATAACTTTCCAGCTCTCTGTGCATCTTCCTGGCCAGTTCTGTCTTTTATGGTGCTGATATCAGATCTGGGGTTAGGTACACGATACGGCGGGTTGGGGAGATGTTAAAAATGGGTCATTATACCCAGATGTCTGGAAGAAGAGCCAGAGTAGGAACCTGGGGAGGGCTGAGAGGAGAACAGAGTAGCCTTTAATAATACACCCCCTTTGTGACACATCAACCTGAAAAACTCTTGATCAGAGGCCCCTGGGTGGCTCGGTCCATGAAGTGTCCAACTCTTGATTTCAGCTCAGGTCATAATCTCAGGGTTAGTGGTTTGAGCCCTGTGTCTAGCTCCCTGCTCAGCCCAGAGTCTTCTTGTCCCTCTCCCTCCGCTCCTCTGCTCCTCCTCACCCTCTCATGCCCTGTCTCTAAATAAATTAATAAATAAATAAAATCTTTTTTGAAAAAGATTTTTATTTAATTATTTGACAGAGAGAGAAAGAGAGATCACAAGTAGGCAGAGAGGCAGGCAGAGAGAGAGAGGAGGAGGCAGGCTCCCCGCCGAGCAGGGAGCCCGATGTGGGACTTGATCCTAGGACCCTGAGATCATGACCTGAGCCGAAGGCAGAGGCTTTAACCCACTGAGCCACCCAGGTGCCCAATAAATAAAATCTTTAAAGAAAGAAAGAAAAATCGCTGTCTTTGGGGGGGGGGAAGAAAAGGAAAATCTCTTGATCATCTATCACAGGCTCTCTGGATTCAGCAACTGGTGGGTCTTAGAGAAAATGCCTCTGTGAAACAGCTGCATTCTTGTAGTTTGCAAAGTGTCACCATCCTTATGTGCAATAGCTCACTGCATTTTAATACTGGATGGAATAAAGTAATTTACTTTTTTATTCTTGTAGAGAGAGTGAATTTTGAGGAAAGAGACTAAGCTTTGCGGTCAGTCAGGGGCGGGGTTCAGATCCCAGGTTCTATCCTTTCCAGTGGTGTCATTTTGTTCAGTAAGCCCTCTGAACTCGGTGTCATCCTCCATAACTTACTTCAGCTGAATTTACCAGCGGCCACTCTTTAGACACTGTGAAGTTTAAAGCAAGTTATGTTCAGCACTAATACCATGCCACAGATACCCGTCGGTTCTCAGTATATAATAGCTATTATGATTGCAGTGGCGCACTATATATTATACATGTACAGGTAATCCTTTAAATCAAACATTTCACTGATTATTTTGTGGTTACAGGGTTAAAGAGAATAAGCAATTATTAAATCAATCTATAATTTTTTTAGTCTCCATTTTCTAGAAGAGTTTCCAACTAAAAAAATTTTGTTTCTTACAAAGTAAAAGTTCATTTTTTCCTTTTGCTTATTAGTTAAAGATGGACACAAATGCAATTAAAGGCCCAGGAAACACCAGCAGTTAGAGGGTTCCAGCCCAATAGAAAGAAGAATCGCTATCATTTTATCAGACTTGCTGTGAATGAGTGACCAAAACCGCCTGCCTATAGAGAAGAGTGGAAATAAGTGCATTACTCTCTTTATAATCTCCTAGTTGGAAATCGCTGCTTTCTAATAACTATCTAGTAACTTTGGACAAAATATTTAAATAGGTATAACAACAGCAACAACAACATAGTCCCTGCCCCTGTCTTTCGAGCAAATGAAATATGTGATGTGAAAAGTTCAAAAATAAAAGCATAATATGTTCTTCTTTAGCACTGGGCTACAAAGAGCCATTAGGAAACATAGACTTCTACCCAAATGGAGGATTGGATCAACCCGGTTGTCCCAAAACAATATTGGGAGGTAAGTGCATATACTTTGTATATTGTGCAATAGTGCTTTTAAAAGGCATATTTTAAAAATCTGATCTATGGGTAATAGTTTTTAATAGAATAATAGTTTTTAATAGAAAACAGATGACCTGAGAAGATGGAGAGAGGATAAATATAAATTATATCTTAAAAATAATTACTCAAATACACTACTTAAAAAAACCCATTACAGTATTATTTACAGTAGCTGAGATATGGAAGCAACCCAAGTATCCAATGATAGATGACAGGATAAAGAAGATGTGGTATGTTTATACTATGGAATATTGCTCAGCCATGAAAAAGAATGAATCAAATCATTTGCCACAGCATGGATGGATCTAGAGTGTATTGTGAAATTACTCAGAGAAAGACAAATACCATATGATTTCCCTCATGTGCGGAATTTAAGAAATAAAACAAATGAACAAAGAAAAAAGAGACAAAGATAAAAAAATAGACTCTTACCCGTAGAGAACAAACAGAAGTTTACCAGAGAGGAGGTGGATGGGGCGATGGGTGAAATAGATGAAGGGAATTAAGGGTATACTTATCATGATGAACAGTGAGTAATGTATAGAATTGCTGAATCACTATATTGTACATCTGAAACCAATATAACACTGTATGTTAATTATACTTAGTTTAAAAAATAATTTTTAATAAATAAATACACAAATAACCATATGATTAAAAGTTATTATGAATTATTTCTTTCTCTTGAAAAGGTGTGTTCTTGATCTAGAAATTCCATGTCTGGAAATCTCTCCTAGAGAAATAATGGAAAAGGTAGACAAAAATCAAAGTGCAAAGATATCTGACATAGCATTATGTATAATCACTAAATTTTTAGAAATAGTCTAAATATCCAACATGGAAAATTGTTAAATAAGTATAGTATGCCCACATAAGGGAATATAATTGTTAAAAAGTCATATTTTCAGATAATGAAAATGCTTACAGTGGGATGTTAAGTGCAAAAGACACAAAACAAAACAGATCCCAATTTGTTTCTTTAAATGTATATTTGTACATGTGTAAATATAGAAGAAAAGACTAAACATAAATACTGAAAATAATTATTAGTGGTGAACTCTGGATATGGACTTCTAGGTGATTTTTGCATCATCATTTCCTATTATTTATATATATATTTTTTAAGATTTTATTTATTTATTTGACAGAGAGAAACACAGCGAGAGAGGAAACACAAGCAGGGGGAGCGAGAGAGGGAGAAGCAGGCTTCCTGCCGAGCAGGGAGCCCAATGTGGGGCTCGATCCCGGGTCTCCCGGATCATGACCTGAGCCGAAGGTAGTCGCTCAACCAACTGAGCCACCCAGGCACCCCGTATTATTTATATTTTCTAAATGAGCATGTATTATTTTATAATGGGAAAAACCCCACAAAATAAAAAAAAAATGGGTAGCTAGAAGGCAACATAAAAGTAATGGGGGACAGAATAAAAAACCCATCCTTAAGTGCTCTGAATATATATTTCACCATTGCTAGAGAAAGTTGAATAATCATGAATATGATTCTAGAAAAATATGATCTTGTTACAAAATGGTGGTTGTATACAGCCCCATGGGAATGACGTGATGTTTGGAAATGATCCAGATGAAATGGAATAAGTAGGGTTGTAGCATTGGTACCACATTGTACCATATTTGTACTCAAATCCTGTCTCCTGTGGTCTAGCATCACTACCTCTAAGGAGCCAAAGATGGTATGTTTTGCTTTATAAAGGACATTCTCTGTATTGTTAGCAATGCCATTGTTTCTGCAAGTGGACGTTCCAAAAACTATAAGTCAATACTGACCTGTCAGATTTAGTCCAGTCCAGTTTGGCCTGATGCCAACCCACACTTCTCTTCTCTTGCCCCTGTTTATTTCTGTCCTTCACTGATCTCTGTGGGCATAAGTGGACTCTGGGGGAAGAGGAAACATGGGTCTGACTCCAGCACTCAGTGCCTGTCTAAGCCACCAACTCACAATCAGAACTCCTATTCTCCTGGGGCTCACTGTTTCCTACTCAGATCCTCACCTCCTTTGTCTGCCCATCTTTGGGACCCTGCTCCCTTATCTGCAGGACTGACTTCATCGTCAGGCCCATCCGCCTTCTAACAACCTTGCAGTGTTGTGTGCTACGGCACTGCACCAAGTCCAACTCTCCTGATGCCATCTCCACACCTTGCTGCCTTTCTCTCTCACCATTTCACTAATGGCACTCGCTAGGAATTAACCGGAGGCTTGCCACACCTCTTCTTGCCCATTCATGGCTTCCAGTGCCACCCCCCATTGCTCAGTCCCTCTTACTTCACCCTTCACCCTATAGTAGAAATGGAACCCGTACCTCTGGGTTGCTCTAATGAATGCCCTGTTTGCGTCCTTTAGGTCTCTACCATGTCAGCCTCTGCTGTGGCGTGAGAACATTCTTGAGCTGTCATGGAGCATTGTTAATTGAATACAAGGTCCAGGCAAACTTGCTAACTTTTCCATGGCCCTCAAAAATACTAGAGAATCCTTATGTTTATTTCTTGTCAACTCCCTATGATCACCCCTCATGCTTCTATTCTGAAAATCTCCCTGCCTATAAACCCTCACCTTCGAAAGGTGACCTAGATTAAGTTCTCACCCGAGGGAGACATTCTGTCTCTCCTACTTTAGTTTATAAGGTCAGTCTTCACATTCCTGTTCCCTTCTGCCCCAAGGGTGGAAGCATCCCCCATTCTTTTTCAAAGCTGTCTCTTCCGCTTGCCCTCCTCGGGAGTAATCCTCAATGTCTTCTTTCTCTGTCTTTACTAGTTTAAATGTGCTTGCCTTCTGTTGAAGATCTCTGGAGAAAATGACTGTCACTGGATTTTTCTCTTCCTTTTTCAATGGCAAGAAGGAATTTAGTTGAATCTTGATTCTCCCACATAATAGCTGTGTGACCTTGGTCAAGTCATTTAAGCCCTCTGACCTTCAATGTCCTGCTGGGCAAAATGGGACTAATCATGCCTATCTTCTTTTATCCTGCTACATGCCAGCAGGAATCCTCATCTATGGGTTTTTATTAGGATTCAATGAAATAAAATACACTGAAGCTGTTAGCACAGTGCCTGGCGTATAGGAGATCACCGCGTGATGCGCCAACGTCAAATGCTACCACTGCTCTACTCTTCCCCTCTTTCTTTCACAATCAAGGAATGCGGTATTTTAAGTGTGACCACCAGAGGTCCGTGTACCTGTACCTTTCTTCTCTGAGGGAGAACTGTTCTATCACTGCGTATCCCTGCGACTCCTACCGGGATTATAGGAATGGCATGTGCGTCAACTGTGGCATACCACAAAAGGAGTCCTGTCCCCTTCTGGGTAAGTCCAACAAGCAGTTTTCCCCTCTGATTCACAGAGAATTCATTTTTGGTAGAATCCCAGCACCATTTTACTATCTAAAACGGGCCTGAAAATTACATCGTATAAAACAATTTTTACTTAGCTTTTTCCAGCCAACTTGTTCTGCAAAGTTCCCTTGGACCTCCTACTCATGCGTTAGAAAATCCATTTGCATATGATTTCATCTAGAGGGCAGTGCAACCTCCCTGGACACTCTAGCGTAAAAAAGAAGGTTCCAGGGGCCCCTGGGTGGCTCAGTTGTTAAGTGTCTGCCTTCGGCTCAGGTCATGATCCTGGAGTACCGGGATCGAGCCCCACATGGGGCTCCCTGCTCAGCGGGAAGCCTGCTTCTCCCTCTCTCACTCCCCGTGCTTGTGTTCCCTCTCTAGCTGTGTTTCTCTCTGTTAAATAAAAGAAAGGAAGGAAGGAAGGAAGGAAGGAAGGAAGGAAGGAAGGAAGGAAGAAAGAAAGAAAGAAAGAAAGAAAGAAAGAAAGAAAGAAAGAAAGAAAGAAAGAAAGAAAGAAAGGCTCCAGACAAGTTTCCAAGCCCACCCAGGGCATAGTCACCTTCCGTAGCCTGCTCCCCTGGGACAGAAACATCCTCTTCGTGCACACAACCTCTCTGCTGTGGGAGGGTCACAGCGGGCCCAGACTCTGCTGTCAAATGAGTCTTGCAGTATGATCCCTTCCAACAAACTGTCTGCAAATGTCCTCATGCTGAACCCTGGTTCTTATGTGCAGGTACAAGGTGGAGTGGGGGGTCATGGATACACGGTGGAGGTTGCTTGCATATTTGCTAAAGATTGGTAGAAATACTGCAGATGCTGAGGACTTTGGAACTGGATCATCAAGAGAACTTTCTAATTGTTCAAAGGAAAAACCCATGTTAACATCAGGGCGTGCTGCAGACAAGGGGTTCTCAACCTTGATTGTGCCTAAGTTAATTGGAAAGCTCTAAGGAGCTTTTAAGAATTACTCATGTTCCCATTCTGTTCAAGTCATCGTGTGAAGGCCATTTTTTAAGGGTGGGGACGAAGGAGAAAGAGAGAGAGAGAGAGGGAGACCTTATTGACAGCACTCTGACTCATTCCTCCAGGCACAGATATGAAGGAAGAGTCCCCTGCTTGTACACATGGTCCTAGCCAGCTCAGGTTCTATGCAATTTAGGGGCCTCATTGTAGTTCTTCAAGAAAGCACAATGCTTGGCAAGAGTGTTGCTATTTAAGGTATAAACCTGAATCTGTTTTAATCTATAAAATGAATGTATTACTGGAAAATGTCAGTGCTAGTCTTAGTCTACCCAGTGTGTGAGAGAACTAGCATCTGCAGAGAACCAGGGTGATATAGTGTCAGTAAAAATGGGGGAGGCCATTGGTGGCTCTGGAGGCCCTCCCTGTATGGTGGGTATGGGGGGAGGTTGTCTTGGGGGTGTGGGTGGTCAAACTCAACTGCTTTCACTACCTTCCCAGCTGCTTTGACACTTATATAATAATACATGATAATGTTACATTTTTCCAACTTGCTTTACAGGCTATTATGCTGATAATTGGAAAGAGTATTTAAAGCAGAAAGATCCTCCTATGACTAAAGCATTCTTTGACACGGCGGAAAAGGAACCGTACTGCAGTGAGTGCTGGATGTGGTGGTTTGATCTTGCCCAGATTCCTCCTATGTTGTTAAATGGCGGAGCCTTGGCTTCCCAGCTACCTCTTGGCAAATGATGGCCACGGTGGAGTGTGGGACCTGGGAGCTGGAAGGACTTCGGGGGAGTCCTGCCTCCATCACATAATAGCTATGTGACCTTGGTCAAGACATTTAACCTCTCTGAGTCTCAGTGTCCTGCTAGGTAAAATAGGGATTTTAATGCCTATCTTCTGGATTATAAGGATTAAATCTCAACAGATCATGATTGTTAGCTTTTCTGGATAGCTAACCTTTTTTTATTATTAAAAATACATATTTTTAAGTAAACTCTGAACCTCATGTGGGGCTTGAACTCACGACCCCAAGATCAAGAGTTGCATGCTCTACTGACTGAGCCAGCCAGATGACCCCTGGATAGCCATTCTAATTACTAAGATCTTCAAGAAAATTTGCTTAACCCTCCTCAAAATCTGAAGTTGTGGCTTGGTAAAATCAGGTGTCAGCCACATCTATAAAGTGACCATGATGACCTTCTAGTGACCTTAGTCATTAGGGCTTGGGTATTCCAGATGGGGACTAAATGGGGTACCAGATGATTAGATACCCTGGGAATCAAGTAGGAATTTTCCTGGGCATGTCTTGCAATCTTGTTCCCCCTTTCACTTTTCTTAGGAGCAACCATAATAAAAGAGGTTGCATATCAGTGGATTTCCCTCCTCCTTTGGGTGGTAGCCATGGGTGGTAGCCCAGAGATTGCTGTCTGACTGGTCCAAGGGAAGCAAGGGCCTGAGTGATAATGGGCCATGAAATGGCAACTCTACTGCTAACCTAATTCCTTCATAGGACCAACACCTCCCTGAACCTCCATTCCCTTCTTTGCAAGTCTGATCAAGAGATAGAAAATATAGCTATCATGGTGGATTCCCCATCTTCCCAAAGCATCAGTGACCTTGGGAAGCAAAGAGTGGGGAGGAAGACTAATTCTCTGAACACATCACACACTCTGACTTATTCAGTAGGAATATACTGAGTGCCTATAAGGTACTACTTCCAGGATTACAAAGAGGAATCCCTCCCCAGTTATTGCTGTAGTATATTTTAGCTTTATATTTTTTAACTACATAAGACATTACTCAGGCAATATTTGTATGGATACACCCATATATTTACCAAATTTTTTATTATTGCTTTTTCTCTTGCATTTTGTAAATACGGGTAAGTGTGCTAATGATGGGAGAATACCAGAACATGATAAGAACGCTTTTTTTTTTTAAGATTTTATTTATTTATTTGACAGAGAGAAACACAGCCAGAGAGGGAACACAAGCAGGGGAGTGAGAGAGAGAGAAGCAGGCTTTTCGCCGAGCAGGGAGCCCCATGTGGGGCTCGATCCCAGGACTCCGGGGTCATGACCTGAGCCGAAGGCAGACGCTTAACGACTGAGCCACCCAGGCGCCCCCATGATAAGAATTCTAAGAGGGAAACCTGACTTAGTCTGAGGGTCCATGAAGGCCTCTTGGAGGAAGTGACATTAAACTGAAACCTGAAGGATGAGCTGGCAAAGGCAACAAAGTCAGAGTGTCCAAGTGGGGAGAAGGCCCAGGAACAAGAGATAGCCTGGCACTGTATAGGGCATGACTGGGGAAGACTGTGATGCCTACACATGACAACTGGAGACCACTGCATTCTGCCATCCCCCAGCCCATCTTTACCAAAAAGAATGGAAAGGAATATTAGAAAAAATCTGCCCTGGATCTTCGCAGAGACTCCAGGGAGGAAAAGAACAAGAGGCTCAAGTTATGAGGGAGGTTGGGTTTTTAGGAACTGACCCTTCAGGGGAGCAGTTGAGAGTGTCCCTCTCTTACTGTGCTCTCTCCTTCTTTTGCAGTATATCATTACTTTGTGGATATTATAGCTTGGAACAAGAACGTAAGAAGAGGGTCCATTACAATCAGATTGAAAGACAAAGCTGGAAACATCACAGAATCCAGAATCAATCAGTAAGTTGGGCTGGATGGTTTGCGGTTTGCTATCTCTCTTTTTGTGCAGAGAAATCAAATCCCAGACATACCCACTTTCTTATTTATAGGTTTGTACTTGTTCTTGTTCTACAAAAGATCTAAGAGAGCAATTGCTTCTTGTGGCTCTTGATCTTCCAGGCTCTTTACAAATGATATTAATGTAGAGATTTCTTTCCTTTTCTTCTTCCCACCCTCCTTCCGTCCCTTCCTTCCTCCCTCCCTCTCCTGCTTCCTTCCTTTGTTTAAATATTTACTTGCAAAAGTCATCCTTGCTGCTGTAAAGGAGTTAAATGGTAAAGAAATATATAACATAAAATATGTAACATAAAAGTGCAAATACTTGCCTCATCCCAACAATCCCACACCTAAAGACACCCACCCCCACACACGTTTCAGTTTTTTTGTGAGCTCATAATGCACAAATATATAAACATATATATGTATGTTTCTGAAACTCAGAAAATGTACTTTACAGTAGAAAATTGGAAACACCCTAAAATCCAATGATGGGGAAATGGTTAATTAAATATTCTCATAAAATAAAATATTATTTATACATTAATTTATGAAACATCAAATGAAAGGCTTATAATATGCTAAGTGAAAAATGCAGGATATCAAATTATAGAAAGTATAAAATTAGTTCAACAATGCCAAAAAAATGAAAAAAGAAATATACCTAATATGATAGGTTGTCCCTTAGGTGGTAGGAATATGAGTGCTTTTTTCAGCTTCTCTTTTACTTTCATATGATGTTGTATATAGGTGGTTTAAAAATAGTTAATTGTTTTCATCCATTAATTTTATAATCAGGAAAAAAGGGGGATATAACTCAGAAACCTTTAAGCAAAGAAGTTTGAGGCTCATTTTATTCATTTACTCAGGAAACCTTTTTGGGGGTCCTGTTATCTATTAGGCACTTGGGTGGTCGGTTGGCTTCACTCAGAGAGCCAACTGGAATGTACATCTGAAATTGGCAGTCACCTATGTGTTCACCGAGTAGATGAATAGAAAAGGTATGGAGGTGGCTTTTTTTTTTTTTTTACTACATTCTTGGATCGTAATAATAGTCTTTGTTTATTGGACTAGGCACATTACACACGCTGGCAAATGCAGGTCGCCCTAAAACTCTGTGAGGTGGTGTTACTATCTGTATTGTATATATAAGGAAACGGCAGCTCATTGGCCAATACCACACTCCCTTCAATGCCCATGTCCCCACTTGGGGGGCTGCATTTTCAGGGAGGGCGCCGCTAGGGGGCGCATGTTGATAACCCACCTCAGACAGTTTATAGGTTGTTTATCGTCAGCAAGGAAGCTGGGCACACACCTCAACTGGAGAATCTTAGAAATAGCGGGAAATTGCTGTTCTATAAAGAGAAGTGCTCCCTTAAGAAAATTGGTTATTCATGCCAGTAACTGGTTACATATTGACTTTACATTGTCTTAGAAATTTTAATCTTATTGTAGTAAGTTTCTCCTGACCAGGAATTTCTAAATATGAAGGGTTTTATCTTTCTTTCTTTTTTTTTTTTTCACTTTTTAAAAATTTTTAATATTTTATTTTATTTTTCCAGTGTTCCAGGATTCATTGTTTATGCCCCGCACCCAATGCTCCCATGCAATATGTGCCCTCAATACCCACTACCAGGCTCACCCATCCCCCCACCCTCACACCCCTCCCTTCCAAAACCCTCAGTTTGTTTCTGAGTCCAAAGTCTCTCATGCTTTGTCTCCCTCTCTGATTTACCCCAGTTCACATTTCCTTTCCTTCTCTTAATGTCCTCCATGTTACTCCTTATGCTCCACAAGTAAAACCATATGATAATTGACTTTCTCAGCTTGGCTTATTTCATTCAGCATAATCTCCTCCAGTCCCTTCAATGTTGATACAAAAGTTGGATATTCATCCTTTCTGATATGTATATATGGACCGTATCTTCTTTATCCATTTCTCTGTTGAAGGGCATCTTGACTCTTTCTACAGTGTGGCGATTGTGGCCATTACTGCTATGAACATTGGGGTACATATGGCCCTTCTTTTCACTACATCTGTATCTTTGGGGTAAATACCCAGTAGTGCAATTGCTGGGTCATAGGGCGGCTCTATTTTTAATTTTTTTAAGGAAGCTCCACACTGTTTTCCAAAGCGCCTGCACCAACTTGCATTCCCACCAACAATGTAAGAGGGTTCCCCTTTCTCCACAGCCTCTCCAACACTTGTTGTTTCCTGTCCTGTTAATTTTGTCCATTCTGACTAGTGTAAGGTTTTTTCTTGATTAAGATAGTGACCTTAACGCCTCTATTTTATTCATGTTTAGTTATTCTTACTTTAGTCATGTTTGTGAAAAAGTCATCACCAGTCGGAGAATATACAGGAAAAAAGGAAATGGTTGTTCTATCATAGTGAGAGTATGTCTACTTTTCTCTTTTTTTACAAGGTAAACTTTTAGTTTTTACAATTTAAGAGAAGGAAAATAATATCAGAGAATGTGCCTGAGTTTATTCGGTTTTACTGGACTATGGGTACAGATGGAGACGCATTCAAGGTGATTCTCCCTGTATCCAGGTCTTGAACTTATTCCTTCCTTCCATCCTTCCTTCCTTCCTTCCTTCCTTCCTTCCTTCCTTCCTTCCTTCCTTCCTTCCTTTCTTCCTTTCTTTTTTGACAAAGAGAGAGATCACAAGTAGGCAGAGAGGCAGGCAGAGAGACGGGAGGAAGCAGGCTCCCCACCAAGCAGAGAGCCCAATGCGGGCTCGATCCCAGGACCCTGAGATCATGACCTGAGCTGAAGGCAGAGGCTTTAACCCACTGAGCCACCCAGGCACCCTTGAACGTGTTTCTTTTTTTTAATTTTTAAACCTTTTAAAAAATTAAGATATAATTCACCTACCATAAAATTCACCCTTTTAAAATTTACATTTCAATGGTTTTTAGTATATTCACAAAATGTACAAACATTACTACCATCTAATTCCAGAACATTTTTATCACTTTAAAAAGCAACCCCATACCTATTAGTAATTCCTTGTTCCTCCTTCGTCCCCAGCTCCTGTCAACCACTCACCTGCTTTCTATTTGTATAGATTTACATATTCTGGGTGTGTCACATAAATGAGATCATACAGTACATGGCCTTTTTGTGTCTATTTTTTTTTTTGTTTAGCATAATGTTTTCAAGATTCTATAGCGTGTATCAGTACTTCATTTTTTATGGCCAAATAATATTCCATGGCATGGATAGACCCCATATTATATCGATTCACGGACCTCTGTGGTATGAGCCCAGCTCTCTCCCACTGTGCCACTCTTCACACATACAACATTTTATTCACCTTTTTGTCAGTTGACAGACATTTGGGGTGTTTCCAGTTTTTTGGCCATTATGAATAATGCTGCTATGAACATATGTGTGCAAGTTTCTGCATGAACATATGCTTTCATTTCTCTTGGCTATATACCTACGGATGGAATTGCTGGGTCATATGATAACTGTGTAT